>JARVZY010000931.1:0-38916 GCA_030686995.1 Artemisia argyi
GAGCATTAAGCGTTATTGAATGTTTGTGACACAAATGCGTGTTCTTGATACTTTTGAACAATTATAAACTTATATTTTGACAATTTGTGTTTTGTCTAGGTTATTTTGAACGAATAGAACTATTGGAACAATTTGCATTATTAGAGACATTTTTGTATGTGTTTATGTTGATAGAGTATGTCTTTTATGAATGATCGACAATGAAAAAAATTTATTTTTTTTAAACACTTTGGTTCTCATATGTAATTACTGAAAATTCTCGTATCGAAACCGAGTACCGTATCTGAACCGTACAAAAGAACTTGGGACGGTTCTAGTTACACATTTTTCTTATTTTTGATTCTCGATTCTTCCGGTTTGGTCTGGTTCTAGTAACATATATCTCAAAATAAAAACGTTAACACTTAGGGTGTGTTTGGTAGAAAGAAATAAGGGTGGAGAAATGAAAATGCCTTCATTTCTTTTGTTTGGTGAACTAAAGAAACTAAAAAGCGGAGATTTGAAAGTCTCTAGAGAAATTTTGTCTTTGTAAATTGAATTATCTCAATTCTTCTTGATTGGGTGTGGAATTGGAAGTTACACAAGAGAATTGGATTTGGCCAAACACGTGTCATCAGAATTCTAAGTTTGAAATATAGTAACATTAATTTAACTATAAAAACTACTTGTATATAATAAATTTTTAAAAATTAAGTTTTCTAAAAAAATTTAAAATTATTTTTTTATTAAAAATAATTTAAAAAATATATATATTTTTTTAAAATATATTTTTTTACAGAATTGTTATTTAGAAAAAATATTTTTTTTTAATTAATTTTATAGAAAATAAATTTAAAAAAATTAAAAAATAATAAATAATTTTTTTAATAAAATTAAAAAAAGATAAATTAAAAAAAATAATTTAAAAAATATTTTTTTAATATATATTTTTTAGAATTGTTATTTAGAAAAATAATTTTTTTTAAAACATTAACAAACAAATACATGTGAGTCTCATATGACAAAATGTTTTTTTTTTTTTTTTTTTTTTCTTTTCTATTTCTCGGGTCAAGTCTCTGTTATTACTAAAAATTAAAATTGAACAAAATTCTCTACTGATTTCTATTCTTTGAATTTTTATTCTCTACTTCATTTCATTTATTTGAAATTCTCTCTACCAAAAGTGCCCTTAGGGTGTACATGGTTCAAACTCGGGAAAGGAAAAGAGAAAGACAATGATAATGGTAAGAAAAGAGAAAGAAAAACATTCTCTTCAATTTATTAGGTAATGGCAAATTACCCACTATTTGTTAAATAATAAGTTATTGCATTATACATTATCAAAATGTCCTTTTTATTATGTTTCTCATTGTTCACTCTTATAACTCCTATCAAGCATGTACTTATTATGAGTAAAAAAAAATAGAAAAAGAAAAACTAAAAAGCAGGGGCACGTGTCCATGTATGAGAAAGAGTGAAAAGTCTGGCACGTGGACTATTTATCGATGCACGTGTCGCGGTCTTCGTGAATCACCAAATTCATCTTGCTGACTTACACCCCGTAACTATGATAAACACTATTTTCAGTCCTTCAACTTTAAAGCAACTACTCGAGGCTATTACTATGTCCTTGTGAGTTGTGATAGTTGGTTAAATGGCTGACAATGTACTAAAGTAGTGTTGGTTGTACTTGGTAAAACAGTTAAATAACAACTAGAGCAATGATCGGTAAATAACTAAAACTAACTGTTTTCGCTAGGTAGTTAATTCCTACATCCTAGGATATGTTTGGTAGTAAGCATATACCAATCTTTTAAGAAAATTAGCAACTAGCGGTTAGCGTTTTGTACAAATTACATGTTTGAAAACAAGCAACTAGCGTTTTTAGTTACTAATTACGACTATATAAATATATTACTAAACACTTTATCAAAACAAGTAACTACTGCTTACTACTATTATTTCCTTCTATTGCTTAGTGCTTACTACTATTATTTTCTGCTACTGCTATTGCTTCTTGCTACTGTTATCTTCGTCAGATATACCCCTAAACTCATTTTCTAAACCTAACGTCAGACAACATTAAACATTTTTGATTAATTTATCATGCTTTAGAGCAATGGTAACACTTGAGCCGTGGAGCTCGTGCCGTGGGCATAAAGTGTTGTAATGTCTGCAAAAATCTCCACGGCACCAAAAATCTCACGGCATCATATTCTGGCCGTATTCGTTGGCATCAGATGTAACACCCCCAATTCATGGATGCAGCGGAATTCGAACTGGGTGTTACTCGACGGCACAATAGTCACAATAATAGAAAACGAACTCCAATTGAGTCGTTTTAAAAGATTTATCATTCAAATTATATAAATATCAGAGATTACAAAATGAGGTCCCAATTGGTTCCATGTTTACAAATCACATTAAGTGAGTTTTTGAATGATAAGTAAATTTATAGCCCTCTTGAGTATCCGTATCCTTCCGTGCCATCCTTGATCGTCATGAACCTGAAATACATGCTTGAGAGGTCAACACAAAGGTTGAGTGGAATTCGTAGAGTTTAGTTAAATCGTTTGAACACAATAATCGTAGTGTGAGCTATAGACTCACACTCATAGTTAGAAAACAAAATCGTTATTTATTTCACTAAGCTCATACAACCAAAGCGTTAACATCGAACCAACAAAATTGGCATTATAGAAGCCCTATCAAGGTACTTTTGCCGTTATACCGCTAAATCTCAAATATAGTGCATTTGTGTGAACTCATCGTTGTTCAACACAAATGGGATTCGTCAATCCCAATAGATCTATTCACAATATTCGCGCTCACTAAAGGTAGTGACTAATGGTTCATGATATAGGGACTTCGAACATGGCAATCGTTACTTAGTGATAATAAAACATCGTCGGGTAGCATACAGTAGAAAGCATCGTGTTCGAGTAGAAAAATAATAGCATGTATTCCCCCCATGGGTTTGTAAAATAGTTAAACAATAGAAAGTGGGGCTACGAACTCACCTTAAGTACGATAGCAAGTAATGAAGGTGATGGTTTGATCGTGTAGGTTTCTACGAGTAACCTATAATAGAATGTTGCGACTTAGGATCGGAGTAAAGAATATGAAGTAGTGCCTATATATATATATCTTGCATTTAGTCCATGATGTGGTATGATGTATAATGTAAGTCTTTGAAAGAAAGCTTCATGAAACATGTATGTTTTGGTATATCGTTTACTACCGTTCGGGCCGACATAATTCAGAAGTCATGTTAGTAAGCGTTCGAGGAGCCAGGACACTTTAACTCGTAAATCCACAACTCAACTCGACGGCTTACATAATGAACTCCTCACATGAGGCTCCCTACTATTGTAGTAGTTGATGAAATATATAGATATAAGTTTTGATCCGAAAGGTTACATGTCCGATATTTGTATAAACTTAGGAAAGTTTATTTGTACATGAAGATTGTTATTAGGGGTAGTTTCATAAATCTTGAATGACCATTTTCTCTTGGTAAAATCTCATGGTTCCCTTTTAAGTGAAGTAGATCCAAATTGCTTGTTCAAGTTATCGCCTAATTCATTGTTTCATGTTTACGCCTATGTAAGTTGGTATGATCATTTCGTCATGGCCTAGCCATGACCTTTGGTCCTTGTTCCAAGGTCATGAGACACATCCTTGGCTCTAGCCATGGTTGTGGTCTCGATTATAGGTCATAAGACCTCTTGTTCCTTTCAAAGTATAACCATAATCTAGTGACTTTCGCCTAAAAATGGGTTGTTTAGAATTTGAAGAATTTTATCACTCGGAAAGCATTTTTAGGTCTCGAGCTTCTTAGTTCCTGAACGAAAACGTCGTTTCGGACAACTTTCGTGTTTTAACTTTTTGATGAATCGGACCAGAAGTGGGACTTTCAAAACCCAAATTTGATCAGAATGGTATTTGGCAGTTTTGCCGGAAATGTTTGGTAATTTCAAATGGGCGTAACTTTTGACTCGTATACTCGTTTTGGGTGGTTCAAATTGCTATGGTTTCCTTTTTAGGTCCTCTACCACAATATGTAATAATCAAATATCATATTTTTACCATTTTGATCAGGTATTACCAAGAAATTCATTAGTTTGCTTGTTTTAGTAACTTGTTTCAACAATCCATTATAACAACATCTTTTACTCATTTTTATACATCATGGACATCAATACAAGACAAAATATAGCAAGAATAACATGTAAATGATATGAACATGATAAATTAACAAGAAGCATGTTATGGTTTGGCTTACAACTTTTGGCTATCAAAGATGAAAGGAAAGTAACAAGTAAGGAAATGGACTTTGATAGACTTGCTTCAACCCTTTTTCACTTCATGCAACCTTTCTACCCTTGGTATTCTTGAAAGATGGATGATAAAGATTGAGGTGAAATGAGTGGATTTAAACTCAAGAGAAATCACCAAGTATTCTAGGGTTTGGAAGATTTTTGGTAACTTATGATCAAACTAGGGTTTCTTCTTGAATAAGCACTTGAACCTTGCAAGAAATTAGAGGGAAATAAAGCTAAGGATGGATGGTTATGGTGGTGGAGGTGCACGGCATAACAGGGGGGGGGGAGAGGGGCTATTTATAGTCCAAAATGAGGAGGTTAGGAAAGTGCTAGGAAATTACTAAAACTTGGTGACCAAGTTGTAATAAAATGATGATTTAGGGGTAGATTCATGAGATGAAGCCACATGGGGGTGACTCCCCCCCTCCTAGGCCGGTTTCATGAGCTTGGAGAGCAAGCTTTGGCTTTTGCTTGGTATTATCCTAGATATTGGATGAAACTTGACTCCGAGAAATGCAAACCGTAAGTTGTTACGCCTCAAAACGTAAAACCGGGTGTCGTAAAATTATGAAACTTTAAAGTATTGTTAGACATGTCCATATGTCCCATAATAAAATATAAAATGAGTGGTAGGTTCCATTTGGGTGGTAAACCCTGCTAAAAACTGGAAACACGGGTCTAAAACGCGTAATACGTAAAACGTACGAATATTGCGTAAAATTGAGAAAAGTAAAATGTTACTTTTCTAATGTGATAAAAATGATTTAAAATGACTTATAATGTCTAGACTGGGCTCAGTCTAGTGTCGGTTGGTATTAAATGTCTTTTAGACATCAAACCGTAAGCCTAAAAATCAAGGAATGACTTATAACATCAAGGGATGATTTTTGGTCAATGGAGGAGGGAAAAATATGTTGACTTTTTCTAATAAGTTGAAAACTCAAATCGTCTTAGAAACGCGTTTTGTGGTCTAACGGTTAATCGCCCATACGGTTAAGCGTGCTCATGCGAGAGTAGTACAGGCTTGGGTGACCTGCTGGGAAGTCTTTGGTCATGTTTTTCTCAGTCACGATTAATTCTCAAATAAATCATGAGTGTGTCAAACATTTTTCTGATGCGGGGTCACTTAACGCGGTCGAGTTTCGTTGTACGTAGAATTTCTGAATGACGTTTTACCCTAAAACGTGTAATTCCTTAATAACTTTCACGAAAATGATCTGACGAATGTCAAACATTTAATTTGCCATGAAAATGATTTATCACTCGAGAATATCAAATAAAAATCAACTTTCGGGAAAGTTTCGGGAATAGTAAAAGTGAATAGTGAAATTTTCCGGGAATGGTAATTAACCTGAAAATGCGAATTGTTACAGTCTCTACCCCTTACGGGGAACTTCGTCCCGAAGTTCTATGTGTGTTATATGTTGGAGTCGTGTCGATGAAGAGGTGTGGTTACTTATGAGGACTATAGTCTGGGATTACCAGTGATGTAGTTTGATTTGTCGTTTTAGTGTATGGCGTAGGACGAGGCTTACTTTTATGTAGGAAAGGTATGGTAATAGTCGAATATCAAAGGAAATTGATATAGCAGTCGAATATTAATAGGAATTTGAGATAGTAATTGCAATCATAGCCTAGTAGGTAATCGGTTGTTGTACCTAGTGTTTATTGACTTCATACTTATGTTATTTCGGATACAATTAAGCCCACTTGTTTATAATTCTTTATTTACATAGAGAGGCATCCCAAACAATGTAGATAAGGAAATATAAACTTATGGTTTAGTGATTTACAATGTCTTTATTTAAATGAAAAGGCATCCCAATCTATTCAAATAATTACAAATCATCCTACACAACATTCATACTTAGTCGGTGAGTTACAAGGTAGGGTATTACGAGATGATACTGGTGTTCCAAAAGTACAAGATGAATATTCAATCTTGTAAAGCTGATGAGGGTGCTTGTGGTGTAACTAAGGATGATTTGAGCTTTAAAAGTGCATCAAGATCTGTCAATGAGCTTGTGGTTCCAACGGTTGTGAAGATAATGTTGTGATATGTTGATGAACAAAAGTGTGTAGTGTATGCTTAACATCAATACTCTTAGGTATAGATGTTGAGTTTGCTTTAAAAATCTTAAGAGATTTTAAAAGTTTATGATGGAATGGTATCCTTAGGACCTAAACAGGATAGTACTTCTACAGGATGAAGAGAATAATTGATAACTATCCCAAGATAGTAGTTCGGATTATCTCATAAATGAAAACTTTCAAGAATGAAGTTAGGTAGTACAAATAAGGTGTTAAGATTTCGCTGAGTGGTAAAACACTATCGTGTCTCTAGATCGTTTTAAAGAATTCGGGTGGTTTATCGAGTTCAAGTAGGAAATCAACCTAAACATAACCCTAGTATAACTACTCTCAGTATTTGAAAATTTTAAGTCGAATATAGTTAGTCAGACTATATTCCACTGTCCCTAGGTTAAATATAGGTGACTAGTCTATATTTAGCCAAGGTTCGATAAGATTTTCAAATACCTAAATTAGGTATACTTTTGATATGTCCGTTGCTTTCGGGAAACTGTCCACTAAACAAAGGCGATGTCAAACAATTCAGTTGCAAGTCCCGCCCATACAAGACTTGTAACCTATGTTTTCACATTCCATTGCATAGAAGATAGTACGGGTAGATACGTGTGGAAAGGAAGTTTTAAGTAGTTCTAAAACAGTCCATACTTGGCGAGGATCACGAACTTTTAATAATGAAGGTTTCAGAAGAAAACTTTGATGAATGTAGAGAAAGTTCAGCTTTCGTAGGTGATGGATTAGTTTATCCTTTAGAAATCTCATAATAGATTGTGATGGGTTTTTGATATCATATGAAGTGATATTGATGAGGTGGTGGAATAATTCGAGAGACCATTGCACAAATCACAATGTCTCGGAAGTAGATTAGACCATTGTGTGACTCAAAACATTTGAGAAATGATTAAGACCATTGTGTCATACAATGTTCGGGAAATAGAAAAGACCATCGTAATTCGTTACAATATCTTGGATATAAAATGTTGAAGTAGGAACATGGTTGGGAGAATGTGGTTGCGTCGAAATGCCATAGAATAGGCATGTGTAGATATGTTTAGATAAAATGATTGAAAATAACTCGAATGTATATATAAATATACTAGTATTTGTTTGTGTAGTGTAAAATGCCTAGTGTGTATATATGAATATACATATATGTTCATGTAGCATAAAATGCTTAATAAGTCCATAATCGTCTGGAGGATGGAAGACACGGAGAGCGGAAGGCTATAAAATGGTTTTGCTTGTAGTTGTAGTTATAGTTTAGGTCTCAATTAGACCCGTTTCTCTATAACCATGGCTCTGATCCCAATCTGTAACACCCCCAATTCATGGATGCAGCGGAATTCGAACTGGGTGTTACTCGACGGCACAATAGTCACAATAATAGAAAACGAACTCCAATTGAGTCGTTAATTGAGTCGTTTTAAAAGATTTATCATTCAAATTATATAAATATCAGAGATTACAAAAATGAGGTCCCAATTGGTTCCATGTTTACAAATCACATTAAGTGAGTTTTTGAATGATAAGTAAATTTATAGCCCTCTTGAGTATCCGTGTCCTTCCGTGCCATCCTTGATCGTCATGAACCTGAAATACATGCTTGAGAGGTCAACACAAAGGTTGAGTGGAATTCGTAGAGTTTAGTTAAATCGTTTGAACACAATAATCGTAGTGTGAGCTATAGACTCACACTCATAGTTAGAAAACAAAATCGTTATTTATTTCACTAAGCTCATACAACCAAAGCGTTAACATCGAACCAACAAAATTGGCATTATAGAAGCCCTATCAAGGTACTTTTGCCGTTATACCGCTAAATCTCAAATATAGTGCATTTGTGTGAACTCATCGTTGTTCAACACAAATGGGATTCGTCAATCCCAATAGATCTATTCACAATATTCGCGCTCACTAAAGGTAGTGACTAATGGTTCATGATATAGGGACTTCGAACATGGCAATCGTTACTTAGTGATAATAAAACATCGTCGGGTAGCATACAGTAGAAAGCATCGTGTTCGAGTAGAAAAATAATAGCATGTTTCCCCCCATGGGTTTGTAAAATAGTTAAACAATAGAAAGTGGGGCTACGAACTCACCTTAAGTACGATAGCAAGTAATGAAGGTGATGGTTTGATCGTGTAGGTTTCTACGAGTAACCTATAATAGAATGTTGCGACTTAGGATCGGAGTAAAGAATATGAAGTAGTGCCTATATATATATCTTGCATTTAGTCCATGATGTGGTATGATGTATAATGTAAGTCTTTGAAAGAAAGCTTCATGAAACATGTATGTTTTGGTATATCGTTTACTACCGTTCGGGCCGACATAATTCAGAAGTCATGTTAGTAAGCGTTCGAGGAGCCAGGACACTTTAACTCGTAAATCCACAACTCAACTCGACGGCTTACATAATGAACTCCTCACATGAGGCTCCCTACTATTGTAGTAGTTGATGAAATATATAGATATAAGTTTTGATCCGAAAGGTTACATGTCCGATATTTGTATAAACTTAGGAAAGTTTATTTGTACATGAAGATTGTTATTATGGGTAGTTTCATAAGTCTTGAATGACCATTTTCTCATGGTAAAATCTCATGGTTCCCTTTTAAGTGAAGTAGATCCAAATTGCTTGTTCAAGTTATCGCCTAATTCGTTGTTTCATGTTTACGCCTATGTAAGTTGGTATGATCATTTCGTCATGGCCTAGCCATGACCTTTGGTCCTTGTTCCAAGGTCATGAGACACATCCTTGGCTCTAGCCATGGTTGTGGTCTCGATTATAGGTCATAAGACCTCTTGTTCCTTTCAAAGTATAACCATAATCTAGTGACTTTCGCCTAAAAATGGGCTGTTTAGAATTTGAAGAATTTTATCACTCGGAAAGCATTTTTAGGTCTCGAGCTTCTTAGTTCCTGAACGAAAACGTCGTTTCGGACAACTTTTGTGTTTTAACTTTTTGATGAATCGGACCAGAAGTGGGACTTTCAAAACCCAAATTTGATCAGAATGGTATTTGGCAGTTTTGCCGGAAATGTTTGGTAATTTCAAATGGGCGTAACTTTTGACTCGTATACTCGTTTTGGGTGGTTCAAATTGCTATGGTTTCCTTTTTAGGTCCTCTACCACAATATGTAATAATCAAATATCATATTTTTACCATTTTGATCAGGTATTACCAAGAAATTCATTAGTTTGCTTGTTTTAGTAACTTGTTTCAACAATCCATTATAACAACATCTTTTACTCATTTTTATACATCATGGACATCAATACAAGACATAATATAGCAAGAATAACATGTAAATGATATGAACATGATAAATTAACAAGAAGCATGTTAGGGTTTGGCTTACAACTTTTGGCTTTCAAAGATGAAAGGAAAGTAACAAGTAAGGAAATGGACTTTGATAGACTTGCTTCAACCCTTTTTCACTTCATGCAACCTTTCTACCCTTGGTATTCTTGAAAGATGGATGATAAAGATTGAGGTGAAATGAGTGGATTTAAACTCAAGAGAAATCACCAAGTATTCTAGGGTTTGGAAGATTTTTGGTAACTTATGATCAAACTAGGGTTTCTTCTTGAATAAGCACTTGAACCTTGCAAGAAATTAGAGAGAAATAAAGCTAAGGATGGATGGTTATGGTGGTGGAGGTGCACGACATAACAAGGGGGAGAGGGGCTATTTATAGTCCAAAATGAGGAGGTTAGGAAAGTGCTAGGAAATTACTAAAACTTGGTGACCAAGTTGTAATAAAATGATGATTTAGGGGTAGATTCATGAGATGAAGCCACATGGGGGTGACTCCCCCCCTCCTAGGCCGGTTTCATGAGCTTGGAGAGCAAGCTTTGGCTTTTGCTTGGTATTATCCTAGATATTGGATGAAACTTGACTCCGGGAAATGCAAACCGTAAGTTGTTACGCCTCAAAACGTAAAATCGGGTGTCGTAAAATTATGAAACTTTAAAGTATTGTTAGACATGTCCATATGTCCCATAATAAAATATAAAATGAGTGGTAGGTTCCATTTGGGTGGTAAACCCTGCTAAAAACTGGAAACACGGGTCTAAAACGCGTAATACGTAAAACGTACGAATATTGCGTAAAATTGAGAAAAGTAAAATGTTACTTTTCTAATGTGATAAAAATGATTTAAAATGACTTATAATGTCTAGACTGGGCTCAGTCTAGTGTCGGTTGGTATTAAATGTCTTTTAGACATCAAACCGTAAGCCTAAAAATCAAGGAATGACTTATAACATCAAGGGATGATTTTTGGTCAATGGAGGAGGGAAAAATATGTTGACTTTTTCTAATAAGTTGAAAACTCAAATCGTCTTAGAAATGCGTTTTGTGGTCTAACGGTTAATCGCCCATACGGTTAAGCGTGCTCATGCGAGAGTAGTACAGGCTTGGGTGACCTGCTGGGAAGTCTTTGGTCATGTTTTTCTCAGTCACGATTAATTCTCAAATAAATCATGAGTGTGTCAAACATTTTTCTGATGCGGGGTCACTTAACGCGGTCGAGTTTCGTTGTACGTAGAATTTCTGAATGACGTTTTACCCTAAAACGTGTAATTCCTTAATAACTTTCACGAAAATGATCTGACGAATATCAAACATTTAATTTGCCATGAAAATGATTTATCACTCGAGAATATCAAATAAAAATCAACTTTCGGGAAAGTTTCGGGAATAGTAAAAGTGAATAGTGAAATTTTCCGGGAATGGTAATTAACCTGAAAATGCGAATTGTTACATCAGAAATTCTGGTGCCGTCAGCCTATTTTTTTCTTCATAAAATAAAACATACACAATATTAACTAAAGTAAACTTCATTAATTAAAAAAAAACACACACACATTACACTAAAACACACACATTACATTAAAAAAATTGCATAAAAATAACTAATCTTAAATACACCCTTATATTTTATTACAAACAACAAAAATTTAAGGCCCAAAACACAAACCAAAATTTTAAAGCCCAACCCAAACCAAATACTTAAAATGAGGGAAATTATGGTATGTGGGTCATCTTCTTCCTGCTGTCTTCAACCTGCTACTTGCAAAATACAACAAAAAAAAAGGAAGAAAACAAAACAAAACATCAGAGTATCACAAATACATATACATCACAAACACATCACGAAAATAAAAATAAAAATAAAAAAAAGGGAAAAGGCCACGGTGCTGGCTGGCCACCACGGCGCAAGGCTCTATGGCGCCACCAGCGTAACCGGGCGCCGTCGGTTTTTTTGAGCTGAAGGGATGGCGCGAGGCTACCAGCCAAGGGTACCCCATACTCTTAGATTATAATTAACAAACTGTCTTATTCGATTGACTAAATATTTTAATCTCAAAATGACTAAATGATTTATTTTGATATCCATATTATAATCATTCAAACACCACAAAATTCCTGCATAAACAAAAGACTAAACACCACCTTTCGTAATAATTTCTAAACCAACATTGGCATATTAGTTTCAAATTTTACATCTTAAATCAACTCTATGAGTTCAAATGATTTTTTCTTTTTTTTTTACATATATATTTATTAAAACTTATATAATTGCATATTTTCTCAAAACATACTTAAAAACTATTATACATTAAAAATTCTTATTTTAAAAAAATATGCAAATATACAAATTTTATTGGGTACACACACAATTCCCTTTTATTCACGTGTAATAATTTAGAAAGAAAAAGACGGGAAGTAATAATACATGTTCAACTGTCTGAAGTTAATGGCCCAACAAATTTTTTCTTGGGCCCAAAATGCTTTATGGGTCTTCGTAAAAGGGAGTCTTAAATGGTTCAAACCCCCTCTTAATCGTAAAAAATATTTTCATCATATAACCTACTGATAGTAACAAGATTCAAACCGCCTCTGCACGTGGTTGATTTACTTCTTACCTGATAGGTTAAGCAGTTAGTTAAATTAAACGTTTTTCACAAAGAAAACCTAACACACAAGCACACTGTACGTGCTAACTTCTAACACACTTTATCTTCTATACTACTATATAATGTATTTGAGACTATTCTATAATTAAAAAGGCTTAAAATTCAGACTTTTTTCTTGCTTATTAAGGAAAGATTTCAAAATTAATTTGTTAGGAAGCAAGTTGCTTAGAAAGTTTGTTAGGAAGCGGTTAGTTGTTCAAACTAAAATTATTTGGCTTAACTATCTCTAATATCTCTACTTATAAAGTATGAAGACAACTAAACGTGCAACCAAATAACGCAAAATATAATCACACAGTACCCGCCGCCGCATTGCGCGGGTACCGTTCTAGTTTAAACAACACATTTGTCCATAAACTTGAATGCAAAATCTCTCATTATTAACGACATTAAAATTACACCGTATGTCGCTAAGATAAAGGCCTGTTAGTAGCCAGTTTAGACAGTTAATAGTGTTGGAATTATAATATCATGACATTCATATAAAATAAACCAAACACATCAAGTGAGCATAGCGGAAGCAATTAACAAGATCATATAACATGTAATTAATTAATCAATAATAAATAGTAAACATACCTTTGTGATTCTAGCCCGAACAAGAATCAATTGCAATCTTCAAATCAAGAACCCTAATTAGGGTTTATGTGGATTATAAGAATTACCCCTTACCTCTTTCGTAATTCAATCCAAGAATCAAACAATAGTGTGTTTGAATCACGTTCTTGTACACACGTACTAATTCAAGAAAAAGTTTATGCAAGTAAATAAAACACAAAACTTGTTTGATCTATAAAAATCGAATCCCTTAAGGGATTGTTTGTATGGATCGATTATGGGACAAAGAAGAGGAGAGAAAAACACCAAGATGTGTGTGTACAAGTTATGAGAAAACAATGCATCTTGGGTTTGCTTATATACTATTCAAAACTTAGAGCTCAAGGCACAAAGGAGGTGGAGAACCCCCTATAGCCGATATGTTTGGAGTTCCCCTAGGGGATTCCGGAACCTTCCCTTGTTTCCAAGTTTTCCTTAGTATTACTTTCCTAATCTTCGTTAATAGGTCATTAGTCATTTATCATTAAATACTAATTACTATTACTAGTTTTGTGTTTAATAATAATTACTTATAACATTTTATAAATAATTATTTCTTTTTCTCTTCATACGTATTGTGTGCAATCCCATGATCTCGAGTTCGATCCTAACATACGACTACTAAAATAATGTCCATAATCTAACAGCTCCCACTTGGACATATTTTAATAGTGTAATCACATCGGTTAGCGTCTTGCAACACGCCGATGCCTCTAGTACGATCTCGAGTAAGGCTCCTGGAAAAACCTTTTAATGATTTCTCATTATTATTATCATTTTGTTTCTAATACCATGTTAATAAGGATATGGATTAAAGTCATTCCTTAATTAACCATTATGTTTCTCGTTATTAGTGATTGATCAAAATTACCAAATCATCTGAACATATTCAGGGAAGATCTTGGGCACGGCCATACAAACATCTTGACAACCCTACGAGGGGCCCAACAGTATTAAACTTCAAAAATAAATTTGAAGGAACAAATTCTATCTTGACTACAAGCAAAACCTACAAACTTTGTAACACTTTCGAAAACAACCCTTATGACTACCTGTTACGTATAGCGTTAAGTTGTTCCACAAAAATGTACTACATTCATGACACTTATCTTGCATCTCAAGTCTGAGGATAACTTCTCATGATTTACTTAATAACAAAATCCATAAAGTAACATCATGTAGTTGGGATAAGTTCTATATTCGGTATCATTAAATATCATCTGAAATTGCATGACTACACATCAATATACTTTAAGTATATTATACCAACCTTCAGATTTGTCTTGATTTAATAATATTCCCATATTATTAACTGAAAACGGACAATTTAGAATAACATTTATTCATGGATTAAACATACTAATATAGGATACAATTTATTATAAATTAAACATACCATGTATTTAAATTTATTATAATAATTGTTTAACATCCCTTATCCAAATACTAAATAGATCAATGCATGATAACTCTTGTTGATGAATTATGTCTCAAGTAATGACATTCATATTTGTTGACAAGACATAAATCACCCAACTTTGATCTATCGAAATTTTAAGAATACTTATTTCAAGAATTCAACTATTGAAATTCTTATATGTGCATAGTCAACTATTTTGATAATGCCATATTTCATAAAAATGTGAGACATCCTTAACCACCAATTTATGATAATTAAACTTCCAAACATTTTAAAGTTTAAAGTATTCTTGTTCTCTTAATGTATAATGCAACTATACTCTTACTAAGCATAACTAGTACATATAGCCAAAGATGAAATCTTTACCATAAGTAGTATTGAGTGTCATCTCAATTTCATTTAGCATCATTGTATGCAACAACAATATACTATTAAAACTTTCCGTAAACATTAATATCTATTATGTAATGTTTGATGCCCTTCAAACTTTCAAGTTTGTTGGCTATGACAATTTTCACAACAATTGAAAAATTGTTCATCTATAGAATTTGGAAGCTGTTCCAGATTTAGGATGTGATTTTATAATCAAACATATACATTTAGAATATTACACAAGTTATCTAATATCCTTTTAATTAGATATCAATATTGCCAAATCATCTTGTAGTCAAGCATGATACAACAAAACATGATATACATAAAAAATCTTTGAGTCATACTTAGATTTTATTCATGTCATACATATCTATTTAGACTTTCTAAATAATATATCATGTTATATTTGATTTATTTACCACACATGTTTCAACAATAAACATTGATTCCAAGGTTGTATGTCTTATTTTCTAAATCTTTCAAGTAAAGTTTCATTCCAAACTAAGACTTAACTTTTAACTTATATGGAATGTTACCTTTTATATGTTCTACAACATATATGATTTATGAAATTAAACATAATACTCCCACTAGCTTTTAGGAATACTTAGAAATTATCTCATTTCAATTATAAATCAAAACATGAATTTAATAATTAAACATAAGAGTAATCTTCTAGATGCATGCATTTATCCATCCATGGATTATTGCACCTTGTACACTTTCAAAGATTTATTTGAATTCATAAACTCCTTTTGATTACTTATCGTCCTCGCTCAAGTAATCACTCAAGAAAGAGTTTTGATATTCTATTGTCAATTTCATAAATATGACAATCATAATCTTTATATATATATTTAATGTATTTAGAAAAGAATATTCAATCACAATTAATTGCTTAAGTGTGATTAATAATCTTGTCATAAGACATGCATTAAATATGTGCACAATATTGTCCATATGATTTCTATACAAAGATTTAAACCACAAGAGTTACCTAATCTTTGAAGAAACTCATCTTCATTTTCTAGTCTAACTATTAAGATAAACCAAATTTCTAAAATTGATTATCTTTATGGACAACATCTTAATCATTCATATCATGTATACTTTACCCAATTTCATATTTGGTAATGTATCATAATGATTATCAGGTTTACAATAATCCTGTAAATCATAGTCCTCAGCATATTAATCAAATATCTGAGATATATTGCTATTCTATGAATGATAATTCCATCATCTTGAGATTTAACATTTAAATGTCAACCTTTATTATCATGTTGAGATTTAACATTCAAATGTCAAACTTAATCATGATATTTACTAGTGTATTTTAGAAGATTATGTATCTTATAATTTTATCTTTTAAAGATCAAAACTCCTACTTGCTTTTAGTAATTTAAAGACTATCTTTAAATACTTAGCAAATAAAGAAACAATACAATGTTCTCTTTTGGGATATTACAAATACTTATTGATAGTTCCTGACTTAACTTTGTTAATAACCTCTTCATAAGCAGTTAAACAAATTTAGAACTTCAATTTAAGACTTAATGTGATTCATCACATTCATCACATTCCATCATATGATAATGTCTTATTAATCTTCTATGTTGGAGTTTTATTAAATATGTCCAAGTCATACTCAACATTCTAACCTTGATAACTTTTGGAAGAAAAGAAGTCATAGTTATCTTTAATCAAACAATATAACAAGAGTTTGATTTTCCTAACTGAACATACCATAAACATTTGATATTTCATTAGTATTAATATTGCAAGACAATCTAACAATATTAAAGATAACCATATTCCTTTTGACTTGTCTATTTACCAACTAATTCATTTTAATGGTATAATAATATTCAAGCCAATTACATGCTTTATAACACAAGTACTTTTTACAAAGTCACTTCATGTCCATGTCTTTACAAGAAAACATAAACTGTTATAATCCCACTATACGTTATAAGTCATTTAACAATTTAATAACTTCATGTATATGTCTTAATTTAAAAAACACAACAAGATAACGTCTTACTTTATTATAAGTCTTGTAACAATTAAAAGACTTCATGTTTATATCTTTACAATGAAACATAAACATGTTTAACTAAAGTAATTATGAACACCATCTTTTGGTTTCAATAGTAATTTCAAGTTAATTTATTACTTCACAATAATGTAAATAACATTAGTTCTTCATTTATTTATGTCATTCCAAGAACACATAAATATTTAGATTGAAGTAGCATTAGATTACTTAATTAATTTATGTCATTCCATGAATTCATAAATCTATAAATTAAAGTAGTCTTGATATCATATTGACACATGTTCTAATAGGTATCTAATTTAGAAACTGCAAATTCTCATAGTTCAATTACATCAGTTGATCTGCTAGTAATGAAAATATGAAATTCACCTTGTTATTGCAATCTAGTTAAGCTTTCACATAATATAAATTGTAACACCAAGTGTTTCTTGAATTAGCTTAGTATAATTCATATTAGAACATTATTCTCTTACCTTGTAGTCAAGAGAATCCATTAAATCATATATTTATGAGTTGTTTCTTGCACACATTAAAGATAACATTTCTCCCACTTGTGCATGGAACAACCTCATATAGTTGATAAACAACATGCCATGCATTTGTTTATGTGTTCAATATGCTTGTGTCATAGATTTTAGCATAACAAGTATATGTAAAACAACAATGTCTAGTAAGGAAACGTACAAGACTATCCTTAAAAGTATAAGTGTCTACACTTGGAAAGTAATTATCTTTAGCTACCAAGATGTCAAATCTTGTAACTCCCACTAAATTAAAGATCATTACAATAATTCCTTATTCAGTAATGAGTACACAATACTCCCACTGAATTTGACAACATTGTAAATGTTTCATATCCAGTAAAAGAAAATAGTGTGCTTTTAACTTTCCTACACCTTTAAATGTTCATACGTAACAATTACTTATGCATTAAAGAGTGTATTCTACTACATAAATGATGGACTATCCACCAAATGCTATTAACTTGAAAAATTGGGCATGTAATTTCTTCCTTAACAGGTCTACCATCCTACAATGTATGTAGCACCTTTAAAATAGTCAAAACAACTAGTTTGTCTTTAAACAATTTGCAGTAATTAGTCTAGCTTCTAATTATAATAACTCATAAAATGTCATACATAATTTTCTGTTAACCAAATATCATATTTGTTACTAAGAACTTGATCACCAAATGAGGATGATAAAATCCCTATGAAAAATATTCACAATTTTCTTAACTATTAAAAAATTTGCTATGAGTTATGTTAGAATTTAGACATATCTAATATTCCTATTATCCTTTCTCATTCATGAAAAGGAATAGGATTGTGTCTCACTCTTCCTTCATAGAAAGGAGACTTCTTTTGTCTTTTAAGTAAATATTTCTTAATCAAACATTTGTTTGAAAACAGAACTAGATCAATTTACCAAAGCCCAAAATACGTTTACGGTTTGAACGTTGCATTAATATATTAAAACGAATTACAAAATTCAATTTCAGTATTTTCGATAATCAGATCTTTAAGAAAATAAAATACCCATTGGTAGATATTAATATAAACCATAGTATTTCCTTAAAGCTAGGATCCTAATTGACATAGTACCATTACATCAGTTGATCTGCTAGTAATGATAGTATTCAACAAGGTAATTGTCGAACAATAATTGTCAATATCATATTGCAATTCCTAGATTTATGGGATTTACAATCACAAAACTTTTGTATTGTAAGCATGTTTGATCCCCATCTTAATGCCTTGAGTCCAAGATCTCACTTCCTACTCAATTTAAGTCATCTAACTTAAAAACTGCAAACTCACAAATCCATCACATCAGTTGATCTGCTAGCAATGAATTTATGAAATTTACCTCTCTATTGCAATCTTGCCAAGTTCTCACATGACGTAAATTACAACTTCAAGTGTTCTTAATTAGATGGCATTTGACTTAATTTTATAAGGGTATTAATTTTGACGTGATCAAAATAATGTATGAAGAAGCATGCATACAACTTCATAACATTGGTTTTACAAAATATTTTTATTACCAATTTGCTAAGAGTAAAATAACAAAGTTTTGATAGAGGTATCGGGTTCACCAATTAAAGAATTACCAACAATTATCGTCCACTATATCGTACTTTTGCATAAGCCCTAAGGCTTAGTGTTTCGGATAATCATTGTGGAATTGTGGTGAATTCACCCTTAAGATGACAATGTACGTAATATAGTGATATAGGTAAGTCTAGAGTCGGCAACCAAGCAGTTGTAGAGTCGGCAACCCTTAAGAGAATTCACCCTTAAGGGTTCACCAATTAAAGAATTACCAACAATTATCGTCCACTATATCGTTCTTTTGCATAAGCCCTAAGGCTTAGTGTTTCGGATAATCATTGTGGAATTGTGGTGAATTCACCCTTAAGATGACAATGTACGTAATATAGTGATATAGGTAAGTCTAGAGTCGGCAACCAAGCAGTTGTAGAGAACCGGTAGGTGCATGAGCTTTAAAAACCCCTCTCTACAAGTACATTGTATGGCAACCTTCGATCCGCCTTTCGCACACTATGTACAAAAACATCAATCAACCAATCCTTTGAAATTTACTCTTAAAACCAAAACAATTTCGCCATTTATTTAGTCCATATTATTTTTTTATTCAAAAATTACCCCTTTCGTTTATAAACATGTCTAACATAATAATAAACAAAAATAAGTAATACATAATAAAAAATAAAATGACCAAATAAACATATACATAATCATAACAATTAAATATGAATAAAACATGTAGCCACATGCAAATCTTATTCAATAGTCCTATTAATAATCAAATCTAGGTGTATAAAGTATTTATTCAATTAAGGCTTTCTTCTTCTAGGAAAAAGAGCCACATACATCGATAAATCGATTGCGTAAGCCAAAACAAAATAAATACCACATAGCACATAATTGATTACTTAATATTGGAGTCTTCCCCAATTCGACATCTATTAATAAATTTACATGTTTCGATATAACTTAACAATTAATTCATATATCCAATTTAAACCATTTAAATTATCACACAATAAAATCCATGCAGATATGCACTTTTTTATGGATTTAGCTTAACAATTAACATATTGCACCAATATCGTTTACTAAAACGCATAACAAATTACATGACATCTTAGGGTTTCTAATCATATTAAAAAAACAAAAACCAAAACCCTAAAACCCTAAAAGGTCTAAATCGACCCAATTAAAAAATTAGGGTTAGGAATCAAAAAACCCTAAAACCATGTAACTAAACGAATCAAGATTCAATTTTTATGCGTTTCGATAATTAATTACACATTATAACGGCTCTAGATGCCACTGTTGGAATTATAATATCATGACATTCATATAAAATAAACCAAATACATCAAGTGAGCATAGCGGAAACAATTAACAAGATCATATAACATGTAATTAATTAATCAATAATAAATAGTAAACATACCTTTGTGATTCTAGCTCGAACAAGAATCAATTGCAATCTTCAAATCAAGAACCCTAATTAGGGTTTATGTGGATTATAAGAATTACCCCTTACCTCTTTTGTAATTCAATCCAAGAATCAAACAATAGTGTGTTTGAATCACGTTCTTGTACACACGTACTAATTCAAGAAAAAGTTTATGCAAGTAAATAAAACACAAAACTTGTTTAATCTATAAAAATTGAATCCCTTAAGGGATTGTTTGTATGGATCGATTATGGGACAAAGAAGAGGAGAGAAAAACACCAAGATGTGTGTGTACAAGTTATGAGAAAACAATGCATCTTGGGTTTGTTTATATACTATTCAAAACTTGGAGCTCAAGACACAAAGGAGGTGGAGAACCCCCTATGGCCGATCGGTTTGGAGTTCCCCTAGGGGATTCCGGAACCTTCCCTTGTTTTCAAGTTTTCCTTAGTATTACTTTCTTAATCTTCGTTAATAGGTCATTAGTCATTTATCATTAAATACTAATTACTATTACTAGTTTTGTGTTTATTAATAATTACTTATAACATTTTATAAATAATTATTTCTTTTTCTCTTCATACGTGTTGTGTGCAATCCCGTGATCTCGAGTTCGATCCTAACATACGACTACTAAAATAATGTCCATAATCTAACAAATAGTTATAGTTTATAAACTTGATTTACGAGCAGATGTAAATTGTAATTTGTATAATCACCAAAGCTTAAATATACCATGTATATTTTGTTCCAAAATGTTTGAGATTTGCTAGAAGAAATGTTTTTGTTATCAAAATGAATTGAGTCATAAATTTGTAGCTGTCTAGAACTTGTCGATACCACTTCTAATTAAACAGTTAGCAATTAAGTAGAAAATGTAAATAAACACTAACAAAACTTTTGTGTCATCTTTCATTTTACAGGTATCCTTTCGATTTTAATCATATCCTAAACCCCACTTTTATATATCGACATATGCAAAGATAGAGTTGTGCCCTTTAAGCCGATATGAGTCATGTTGTGAGCTTCTTATCGATTTGCTTTTCTAAAGTAAAGACACACTATAAGCAAAGCTTTCTGTACTTATCATAATACCTGTCTTACGAGACGGCAAAATATAGCCACAACTTCAGTCTTTATATCTATGGCAACTAAGCTTTGCATTACTATTGCTTTCACTTTGTTATGTTACATCAGTTAGTGTGACTCGTTTATCCCTCTCCGGTCGCCTTGGGGTCACGTACTTTATATCCAAACAGCGTTGCATCACAATTCTTTTGATAGTCACTAGTGTCATCATTGACATGTTTAAACTTACGAAAAATCGGTGCTTGAATTTTGAGATGGTAATTCTTACCAGTTCATGATTTATCTAAGAATTTGGGCGACTTGAGTTATAATATATCAAATGGGTCAGAAAATGGTAAAGCATAATTATGTAACAACTTAGAACAGTGCACACACCAATTGTCACAAGTTTTAATATTTATACATAGAACGATAAATTATGGTATCTTATACGATGAACATAACAGGAAAAAGAAGTGCTCGGCACACATCTTGATCTTAACAGCGTGCGCGTATTAACACTTCCTTAAACACTATTCATTTGTTTAAGCGATACCTATGACATATTCCGATTAATATTCTAACTTCAAAGTCAAATCCAAACAACCATAACTATCAACTACACGCGTCAATGGCGTATATTGCCCTTCAAACATCTACGTTTTTCTTCACAGTCTCGGGCTTCTCTATTTCAGGCCTCTTCACCCAAAACTTCAAATGAAAAGTCCGTTCTTCAAGCATCTTTTCAACATCTTCAATTGGTAAGCCTTTAGTCTCGGGCACGAAAATGAGCACAAATAGCAATGCCACGACAGTTATCACCCCGAAACCAAGGAAAGTCATCGAGGTCCCAATGGCTTCAGTTAATGATAAAAAGGTCTGGGCCACAATAAGGTTACATATCCAGTTAGCAGTTGCAGCAATGCCTCCACACACACCTCGGTATCTCAATGGATATATCTCTGAGTTCACGATCCATGGGACAGGGCCCATGCCTGGTGCAAAAAAGATGATGTAGAGGGCTAAACCGACAAGAGCAAGCCACCCATATTTGCTTGGACAGCCATCGGTGTACCATAATCGTCCTTCGTCCTTACATGTGTCTCTAACGTCTTTATTCTCGATCAAACAGGCACCAGGTAGCAGCTGGGACAATAACAAGAAGGTAAGGTCAGTTGAGTAAGTTTATAAATACTTTGGCATTATAAATTAAAAACTACAGTAGCTATTTATTGACTTCAAAAGTCCAACTATCTTGTTACCTTATCAGCGGATGAAGCACAAAATCCACAGTGTGAGCCTTTTAAGCATTTCATACAATCCCATCCAGGCGAAGATACAGTGGACCCAAAAGCCGGGCATATTGTTGAGTTACTAAAATGAGACGTTTCTACCAAACTAACGGCTGGTGAATGTGTTGTGGTCTCATGAAACACGCCCGAAAGTAACCCCCAGGAGAGAATGACACCAGTCAAACTAATGACCAAAAGCTTCTTTCTCCCAATCCGATCAACGAAGTAAATGCTAACAATTGTGCCCAATGCATTTAGCCCCGCGGTCACAAGTGATAAAAGGAGTGCAGTTTGCTTTGAAGCAATGCCGGCAAATTGAATAATGGTTGGACTATAGTACATTACGGTGTTAATGCCTACAAACTGTTGGCAAACTTGTAGCCCGACGCCAGCTATAAGACCTCTTCTAACGGTTTTAGTTTGCATTAATTCAACCATCTTGATGTTACCTGATGATCCGGTTTCCTCAATCTCTTTTTCAACTGATTCTTTTAAAGCTTCTATTTCTGCGTCAACATCCTCGGCTGAATATATCTTTCTTAGTATAGCTTTTGCCTCTTCCTCCCTACCCTTGCGGTATAACCAACGGGGTGACTCCGGAAGGAAGAGCATGAGAAAGAATTGCAAGAGCGGGGGGATCCCCGCGACTCCAAGCATCCAACGCCATGTGCCCGGTGCCTGATTAAAGAACAATAATCAGTGTCAAGTAGTCTAATCCGTTATACTGACTAAAGAACAATGATTTTACCATATTCTCCTTAGAGGAATCACATGTATTTTGTGGACATGTACAAATTAAATACTTTGCAAAAACAAGACATGTAACTTTTAGGCTTGTCTATGAGTTGAAGACCCAAAATACAGTTGAATGGTATCACATGTAATGTTAGGCCTTGTGTATATACAAAAGTGGCTTTAGGAAATGTGCACATGCATGTGGTTGCTTATTTTGTTGGTTTGATTGTGTGGGGCATGTCGCAAATGTGGCCATAGTATACTGTTTCCACAACAAAGGTAGTGGGGTGAGAGGCATAATAGTCATCTTTCACATGCATGCCTAATCATTAAAAACAAAATAGATTTTCTAAAGCAATTAATCATATATTTTAGGATGGATTATATGAAAGAAACTAGTAACCACCACTATTTTTACTTGGTATATTTTGTCTTCTTTACTTAAAAAATAGTGAACTTGATCAATTGTACTAAGATATGCATTTGAAATTAACTATGTTAACTTTGTTTTGCCTAACCTTTGTGAAGGCTAAATTGATAAGGTACGATAGAAATTGGCCTCCGGTGATCAAGAAGGCGTTGGTGCTGACTAAAGCACCTCGGATTTTTGCTGGAGAGGCCTCCGATATGTACAATGGGGCCGTCATTGATGCCATTCCAACTCCGAACCCAACAAAAACACGGCCAACGATGAGGACGCTAGGGTTGGGTGCAGCTGCCATGAGGACGGCTCCAATGAAGAATAGGACATCCGCAACTAGGAGTGCAAATCTCCGCCCATAACGATCATTTAACCACCCACCTATTGCAGCCCCGACGATTGCTCCGGCAAGTGCCATGCTCACTATGCTTTCCTGTTGAATTCATCATAAGCTTCTCATAACAACTTACAAGTGCAGAAGAGTAGTATGTATATATCGATTATTTCAATTAAAAAAAAAAAAAAAAAAAAAAAAAAAAAAAGCGATGACACATTTTTCTTTTAGATGGGTCCATTATCACTTAACTTATGTATGACTAGTTGGAAAATGACAAAAATAATTAATTTTACAAACATATATTATCAAATATTTAATTTTTATTCAAAAAATCATTATATTCATGAAACTAATGGTCTTTTTGCATTTTACGAATTTATAAAAATAAATCACAAGGTTTACCATGCTAGTTTTGCCATTAATAGTTGAAAACTAGCAAGGTTCACCTTACGATTGTTTTAAAAAAATTTAACAAGATGAATATTACTAGTTTTCAACCTTACGATTTAAAAAATAAAATAAAATTATGAAGGTTGAAAACTAGCAAGGTCAATCTCGTGATCTTTTAAAAGTCCGTAAAATATAGCAAGACATTGCTAATTTCATGAGTATAACGCTTTAGCATAAAACTAGTTTATTTTTGTCTCTTTCTCTTTCATTTAACCTATTTCTAAATCATAATCTTGTGTAGTCGACTCATCGTTACAAGTAAAAAATTGTCAATTTCTTTGACTTAATGTTTTTACATTAATATATGTCACATTTCTCATTAAAAAAGAAGACAACAGACATAATGTGGTCCATTTTTGAGTGTCATGTTTCAATACATAAAGCTCCAAAGTGAAGACTATGACCTATTGAATAAGAACGAAGCAACTAGAACCCACTTGTGTTATATATATGGTATGTATTTGCTTTTATTTTTCCACACCTCACAATCATTCGGAACCGATAAAGGTCATTATTGAAAGTATGTGGAAAAAACTAAAATATTTGTACACTTGAAGTGTCAAAATTGGACTCTAGTAAAAAAAAAAATTCCACACATATCAACTAACATAATATAATTTGAATACGACATTGCTAGCTAGGTTTCCTTGGAGAAAACTTGCACATCTATACAAATTAGATGTATTAAAATAATATCATAAGATTAAAAAGTTCATGATCATCTTTAATCATGTTCTCATACTATTAGAGTGGTCCAAATGTTTGTTTTTCATATAATTTAAACAATAAAACAAAACTTGATTATAAGACAATACATGTGATACCCATAAAATGCAATAGGTTCAACAGAAAACAACATAAAACCGGATATTATCTTTTTCGTTCAATATTTTACATTATCTCGTATTTAGAAATTATATGTTTTCTTAAAATAACAAAACAAAGACTTTGAAAAACCTGACATTAAATGCATATATTCGTTACGTATTATACGATATTTAAATCATTTAAATTTAAACTAATTTGATTTGCATGCATTGTTTGTTATGATAAAAAAGATTCAACCATTTATAGAAAACTAAAATTAATTTAATGCCAAACAATTATGGAAACCATAATAATACGGAGTACCATATTTTAGTATGTGTTTGAATTTAATTCTTAATTTAATTATTCGCTAATAAAAATAAATTGAAAAGTTTGATCGAATTTATAATATTACTCTGCTTAAAGTAATTATTAGAAACTTTAAAGAAGATATTAATTAATTAGTTAAAAGTAAATCTGTCATTTTGCTAAAAACAAAAAAGATAAATCAACAATAATTACTATCTCAGTCTGAAAATTGTTATCTCTGGAAAAGTGACACTACCACACTCTTCAACCAAGCAAATTATCATCCTCGCTCACTAAACTCTTTTTTGATTGGTTAGACACAAAAAAATGAACTATTATTTTTTAACATGTTGAACTGAAAATGAAGACTATAATTTTAGAATGAAGGGTGTATTTTTTTTCCTTAAACAGTTATATATATATATAGAGTAAGGATCAAATAAGAAGAATAATAAAAATAGGAAGGATAGGAAGTAACCACAACCACACATTCTAGATGCACCTACAAAAATGGATGCATCTTCATTCAAATTTGCTCTCCACATTAAAATGTGTGGCTAGAATTACTTCTTACCCTTCTTATTTTAATTATTCTTCTTATTGGATCCCTTCCATATATATATATATATATATATATATATATTTGTCAAAACAAAATTATTTTGTGATGGAGAAAGTATATAAATAACAAGTAAAATGAATACACGTATTTATTTGACCATTAAATTGTATGGAATAACGTGTATAGAGCCATAGGCCAAACAAAAACTGCAACTAACCTGTAAAACAGTCTTCTTATCCACAGCCTCAAAGTCTTCCTTGATGTAAAGTAACGCTCCAGATATCACCCCTAACAACAAACACAAACATAGTAAAACACCAACATACAAACACAAACAAAGACATGTATTTCTTTGTCTTATACTATTTGTTCACTCTAGTATTTCAAAAACAATCCAAAAAATTCTACTCGTAACAGATAAAGGTAGTAATATAAATATATCACCTGTATCATATCCAAAGAGCAGTCCACCAATACCAGCAGAAAAAACAAGCCTGAGAACATAAGGATTTCGCCATGCTAGCGAAAAACAATCTCGAAAAGCCGATGTATCCGCCGGATGTATTACGCCTTCCATTATATATATCGATCACTAGCTTTTTTTTTTACACTAGCAGTAGTATAAGTAGTGAATATGCGTAAAGAGGGGGGGAGGAGTTCTATAGAAGTGAGACGAGTGCAGAATCAGGGAGGGAGGTCATTGGGTTATTTATAGACAATGATGCATAAATACGTGGCTTTTAGTGATACGTGGTAGTATTTGTTTTTTCCAATTACTATTAAATTGGGATATCATTATTAAGGTTGTTATAGTTACTGTAAATAATACTACCTCCGTCCCAATTTATTTGTCCAGTTTTGATATTTTGAGTCTTTCTTTATCAACTTTGACCGCAAATATTCTTATTTGTGTTATATAATATTTGATGAAAATTATACAAATTAAAAATACACTTAAAACTCAAAACTCAATCTATTTATATATTTTGCATCAAATATTAAATAACACAAACAAACATATTTAAGGTCAAAGTTGACATAGAAAGACTTTGAAAATTAAAAGTGGACAAATAAATTGGGACGGAGGGAGTATGAGTATTCTCGTGTGGAGGCAGAACGGTTTCCGGACGGAAGTCGTTGAATCCTCACTACGTCAGCGTGGGTCCGGTTAATACAACATAGTCTGGGTATGTGATGGATGAGGGCCTGCCTATGGCAGGTGTGACTCTCTAAACCAAAAATTGAAAGTCACCTTCCAAAAAAAAAAAGTAGTTACTGTAAAATTAAACAATTGAAATATAATATGAGTATTGAGTGCTGTAAATAATGAGCAGTAGAAATAACATATATATCCTTACGAGCAGGGACAGAGTTAGGGTTTCCGCGACACTCTATAGATTTTTTCAATAGTGGTAATTTTTGAAAAAAAGACCGTTTTTTTAAATCATTTTAAATGCACCCGGTCAATCGAAATATGTTTCTAATATTAGTGTTCAATTTTTTTTTGTGCACCCGGTCATATTTAGTCCTGGTTCCGTCCCTGCTTATGAGTGATTAAATGTGAATATTTGATATAAAAAAATACCGAGTAAGGACTATCAGCGAACTTCATTTTACCCGTTACATCAGTTTTCTCTCTCTGATGGCTTACAGGCGACTTTTTACCACAATAAGGGCGACATTCATTTATAATTTTTTTTTCAAATGGTCAAAAATATTTGAAATAGAGTGTTCATTCGGTCGGAACTACGATTGAAAAAAAATGTGATCGACCAAAGGGCTATCGAAACCCCACAGTAAGGGATCGATCACCTAGTTGGTCGACTAGTTGATCTCTCCTCTTATTGCACCTAGCCTTATATTCAAATGATTTACGTTGTGTTAAGTATATTCTAAATTCCAAGTGAGGACATTCATGATTGGCAGCACAGCGTGTGGTATATAACTTTCTTCAAAATTTAATTACGAATCCACAACCGTTAACGGCATAAGCTAACTTTAAGTGGTTTAATAGTTATAAGCAACATAGTGAGTTATTGTTGTTTTCTGAATACAACTGCAGATACAATATAGGTAACGGATTCCATATTAATGTGCTAAAACATTGACTATAGACTATATCTAAGAAATATGAATAAGAGATAAGAATATGCATAATTTGTGATACATCCACATAGTTAAAGTGTTTATTATAGAAGTGGTTGAGATAGTTTTTGTAACGTTGCAACACTAAAGTGTTATCCTAAAACATCGTAAAAAATTTTTTTAAAGCTATTTTTGCTTTTTTAGCATTTTCTATTAATGATTTGTTAAAGATACTACAATGTTCCTAAGGGGGTGGCAACGTTTCGGCATGAAGGTCGGCAAGGCTCGGCATCGATCGGCATCACAAAGCCAGTGGATCGGCATGGTGTTTTCGGCAAGCAAAGCGGCATATAATACCGATTCGGTAAAATGCTCGTTTTCGACCGTTGCAACATTTACTAGAAGCAGAGGCGGACCTATGTTATAGTTAGGTGGTTCCCGGGAACCACCTTAGACGTCGAGTTTGTACACAAGCGACATATACAAATTTTTTGGGACCTGCCTTAGGAATTAGTGAGGAACCACCTTGGCGCCTTGATCTAGATAAAAAGAGAATGAAAATAAAACGGATTTAATCGGAAATGTCACCGGACATTTGCAGAAATGACGAAGAAGATGAAGCTATAGAGTTGTGGGACACAGGAGTATCCATTTGTTTATTGGTTAATTAATCTTTTGTGTGATATATGTGGACCACATCCACCTGTTTTTACCTTTTGTAAGTACAATATTTTGGTATTTTGTTTCATTTAACCAAGTGCATCCCTCGAAGAACAAAAACAAATAATTACTCAATATATATATATATATATATATATATATATATATATATATATATATATATATATATATATATATATATATATATATATATTAGGCATGCTTAGGCATAATATTGCCACTAAAAAAGTATGTTTATGCATGTTTAGACAAAAAAATGTGTTATATGCTTTTTATTGGTCAATTAAAAATAACTTCCATAAACCTTTAGGCAACATTGACACCCCTAACTACCTATATCCACTTTGCAATTCCAATTATGTTTTCACGTTTTTATCGCAGTCATCAAGTGATAACAAAAACCAATAGCATTGATGACTTTGATTCGGATAAGCGTTACTACTTATCTTTACTTTCTTTCATTAAGCAAATGTATAAATTTACAAATTCAATAACAGTAAAACATTGCATTGATGAGTTTGATTCGGATAAGAGTAACTACTTATCTTTACTTTTCTTTCAATCAAGTAATAAATGTATCAAGAGACTCATGTATCAATTTACAAATTCAATACGGAGTAAAACATTGCATTGATGCTACAACTCAACCAAACTCTAAATGACGAGACTTTCACCATAGCTTATCATGTTTTGTCGTCACCAAAATGGTAAACCAAATAATACAAAATGTTCGTGTCGCATTTTAATTCATTAACGCGATCTTATACATCCTTTTCGATCGACAAACACATTCGTTTTTTACATCAAAAACACAATTTAGAATTTGAAACTACTTCTATTGTTCTTTCAACGATTTATTCCTAACAATGACGTGACATATAAAATCGTTGTCATCGAACTCCTGTTTTGTATTTTTTGCTCTAAGGGACCAGTTTTTGACAAGAAATGCTGCCAAATTCTACCCATATCAGCTTTGTTTCCTTAGGTCCCTCGTTAAACATTTGTAAGGCTACATGAAAATACTCCTTTTTTTGGAGATAATATTAGATAGCTACATATACACATTTTGTTAGTACGAGTAGTAACCAAGATCTATACGACTATACCATTACATACATAATGTCGACCTTTGGTTGCGGGTCACACGTCAGATTTATAACCATGCCTGTAGCTTAGTTTGATTTGTTATTTGTTAAACCGATGAGATTCGTATCAACTATGTCACAAACTAAAATCAGGTAAAGTTTCCCAAATAGATATTAGTCTTGTCATAAGAGCCGTATTATTTTTCTACTCAATTTCTGGAGCACCATTGGGAATCCAAAAGCATCTTCCAATGAAAAATGCTGAAAGTAGTAAAGATAAACACTATGATTGATTTTACGACCCTTAAAGTAAGTTGGAAACATGGAAACGTATGGTATCCCGTTTATCCACTAGGACTCTTGTTGAGTTGTTGCAACGAATAGTTCCAAACAAGTTGTTTTATATATATATATTCCTATTGTACGGGTTAAAAGATTGAGGATATTTGTAGGTAAAGAATTGGGCAGTATGCTAAACTTGAAACCCGCCTGTTTCTCCTTTACCGTCTGAAGGGGTAAAAATTTTGAGTGGGACTCGAACTTGAGACCTGATCCCTAGCCAAACATCTCCTCTCAAAGGTATCTTAAGGAACCTCGGTGACCAACTGAGCTAGCCTAATTGGTTTAATAAGAGTCTAAATTGCCGGCCTTCTCTAAGTAATTCGTAACAAATTTTATTTTGAACGTATAGTTAAACTATCGAAAGGTATTTACAAGTTTATCAATTAAAATCAGCACAAATGACTTTTTATAATATGTCTGAGTGAATAGCAATAACTTAAAGCACTTTGTTTTGTACTATTATTTAGAAAGGAAAATGATTTGCACACTCTATCTTTTTATTGAGACACTCCTCCTATATGCATTAAAATGTTGTACTATGAATGTACACTGCTTTAACTGATTGTACATATGAGTGTCCAAATCAAAAAATAAAGTATGCCAAACATCTCCCATTTAGAAAACACAATGATTCAATTATCATATTGGTTATGTTTAGAATGTTGGTCTTTACATCAAGTGGTTATTTTTTGGCAAATTTGGTCAAAAATTCGTTACCGAGCATAACGTAAGCATGTTGTTAACAAAAACACGCGATTCGCATTGTTATACGGATAAGTGATAACAAACTATTACAGAGATTTGACATGACCGGGACACTTAAAACTTTCGTTTAACTGACTCCAACTAACACCCATGCACGTAACATTGGAAACAAACATAACACCGTTGGTCCTCAAGGTCTGGGCGGATTATGGATATAGTCTTCAGATATAGGTTTTTGCACAAGTACTCCCCAACATCACCTTTTTCACTCCCTCAAGGTTCAAAACCCCTAACGATCGTTATAAATCTCGTTAGTTGCAAGGGATTTTTTTTTTTTTTTTTTTTTTTTTTTTTTTTTTTTTTTTTTTGTCAAACACTCTATAACACTTTACCATTTATTTTCTCTCTTTCACTTCACATACACAAACACACTTCTCTCTCATCCATCATTTTCTCTCGAGATTTCTCTCTAAAATTCCACCCAACACCATCACACCACCCTCGCCAGCCACCTGTGTCGCACCAATTATCTTCCAAAAGTTTTCTAGCAGATAAAAAAATTCACCTGCTTCTCTTTTTCCTAAAGGGATTTCTTTCCAGATAACAATGACTTTACATATTCAAGAATTATTGTTGGACGAACACTGAACACAAACTCAAAGAAGATAGGTATACACACGATGGGAAAATATATATTTTGAACCAAACAGATGAGAAAAAGTCCGATAAGTAAACAAAAAAGTGATAATTAATAGCCATGCGAAAGTAACTGGTCCTTTAGGTGAAATGTGTCTAAAAGCCATGCGTTGCACTCGTTTTATGAAATTGGGATGTTTTCAAAAGAGATGCATTTAACATGAATATGAACTTTTGAAGGTTCTACTCCAAAAACATTGTCCATGAATGTTGTGTAACGGTTCTTATATGCTATTGATAATCTATAGATGATGACATTCTGGGTGTTCGAAAATAATTAAATAATGCATAAAATATGTTTGACGAAATGCCTAAACATGACTACCTACATTTGTTTGTACTTCTTTTCATGAATTTTTTGTGTTAGTTTTTAAGCTAAACAAACTGTGTATGGTGCTATGTGAAGATATAGTTGTACACATACTACTACTCCACAAGTGCAAGAGTAGCAGAATAACCAAATGTTTGCTATAATATAATCAACTAGCCTTTACATTCAATTATGAACAGTGTTTTAAAACCCGGGTTGACCCGGCCGGTTGAACAGTGAACCGGTCGGGTGACCGAAAGGCGGTTTCGAGCGAAAAATCCAGTTGAATCGTGACCCGATGGCTCGGTCGGGTCAATAAAAAAAAACCGGTTTTTAAAACATTAATTATGATCAACCATGTCCAATTGGGATCAAAAACGTGTTTCTGACATCCATTTTTACAACTAACCATTTATTTATATTCATATTGTTAAATAAGCTTTAAAAAGTTAATGAACACTCACTAACAGATTTCATCAAACACTTTTCATACATTGTTGAACTGATATGTCGAAGTCTGGTAATCACTCTTCTTAATCCCACCACATACGCAACTAAATTGTACACAAACATTGTGCTCAATATAAAAAGATACAATGAGGGAGTAAATAATGAGACAAAATTAAATAATTGGGATGTAAGAAGCCACTTTTAGATAGAATGGGATCCAAGTATTCAACAATGAATCAAATTTTACAAGAAAGAAAATCAAAATTAGCATTCCACCTTTGAGTTATAGATTTCAAATCATAAGAGAAATCAGACCAAAGATTTGATGGTTTAAAAAGGGGGCTATTTTGAGGAGCAGATGGCACATGTCAGTACCTTGAACAAATGTGATTTTGGAGATTTTTTTACTGAGATGATGCAATATTGTGTAGTTTTACACGCAAGCTTGGGTACCTAACAACTACACATTCACTTTCTAACGATTAGTGAACACATAAAATCGTGAAGTAGAGGGTGGTGGCAATAGTAGTGGCGGTTGCAGCGGTGGTGGCGATGGTAGTGAAGAGATTGATGAAGATAAGTTTTTGGGTTAATGTGTGAAAGTAGGTATGTGTATGTGTTTAATATGTGTTATTAGGGTTTTCAGACAAAAAAACCTAAAGATACAAAATTGCCCGTGGATTTAATGAGGTTTTTAATGAGCGGACCATGAAGGAGTGAAAAACGTGATGTTAAAGACCACTGGTTGGAAACCTAGATCTGAATATTATATTCGCAATTTGTCTAGACGTTAGGGAGCAAAGATGTAATTTACTCCAGCATTAACCATCTCCCTAGGTAACAAAAATGAGTAATAAATGCATTTAAGAGGTTGTTTCCTTTTTTCCTTAGCTAAGGGTTTAGCATGTCTCACATATGTTAATGGCTCTTAATATGGTGAGTCTCAATTTTTATCTCTTGTGGATATAGAGGGAATGACGGATTTTTATGGGCCTCACACAAAAAAATAACAATACTAAATGGTAAATGAGTCCAATTCCTTCACTAATTTGTTCTCAAGTTTTTAAAATGAAAAAAAAAATGAGAGTTAAAACTGGGCAAAAAAGAAGAGAAAATGAACGAAATTTTATTGTTTATATCATGTTTTCAAGTTATGAGAGAAAATAAGAGATAACTGATAATTTTACAATTATACCCTTAATTATATATAAAAGTTATGTTTTATATTAAGTCATTTAAGTAATTACATTTATTAAAAGTTTTATAAAATAAATTATTTTCAAATCATCTCACTTTTAGGAAGAAAGTTTTAGAGAGAAGTTTAGCCAAATTTCATATTCTCTTCTTTTCTCTTCTCTTCTTTTCTTTTCTCTTCCCTCTTGAAAAAAAATATGGGAAAATAAACGACCCTTTAATGTCTAAAAGATATACTCTATCCGTCCCAAATTAATAGTCCACGTTTCCTTTTTCAGACATCCTAATTTAATTGTCCAATACTAAATATAGATTGGAAAGTTTGATCAAATTTACCATATGATACGTGGGAATCGCACCAGGCTTTTCCTCTCAAGGGATCTTGAGAAGCTTACAACCCCCACCAGGCAGTGTACCTGATCGTTGTAGTATAGTATAGTGACAAGTACCGGGGGATTGATCGTTCAGCTAGGAATAGTGTCGCTAGGATTAGAAAACCTAAATACTAGTTCTAAAGATGAAGGATGATTATTTTTGTATTTTTATATTTTTTAGAAAGCCAGTAAAAATCTCGGGTTTTAAGGATTTGGGCGGAATTAGTTGCTAGTCAACTAACCCAATACTAAAGATGCAATCAAAATAAAATACTAGAAATGAAAATAAACTAAATTAACTAAGGTTGTGAGCAATAAGTGGAGAAGTTGTGTTTACTTAGATTTCATTACTCCCTAGATATCTTTTACACGTTAATTACTTGTTATAGTTGCGTGGATGACGGATTGTATTCCTTAATACCATTCATGGGGTGGCGCACTTAATTCCCCAATCCTATGAGTGCCTACTTCACTCCTATGTCGAGCCGGCTAAGAAGCTCCTAACATGGGATCATTAGAATTTACTCATGCATTAAATACAACCAATAAAACCTAGTGCACGTCAGTTCATGTTTCCTAAGACGTTCAAGCATGTTACCAATTGGAGATCTGCCAGTTTTCTTAAGCCTAACATCGAAATCATTCATCCAATACAACCATAAACAAGTAATCAACACATAATTAACATCTAGGTTTCATTAGATCTAAGCAAACACAAGATAGATCTAGCATAGCATGATGGAATTAAGATAAGAACAAGATATAGACAACCAACAAATAGACATATTGATTGAATTAAAAGAATACTTATCTCAATTACACATGAAAGGGTTCAAGGGCTGAGAACCCTTGAAAAACCTGTAAAATTCGTACTAAGTTCGGCCTTAGGGTTTCTCCAAAACTTCTCTTTTTTTTATGAATGAAAATTAGAAAACTATATATAGGAAATTGAGGCTGACGGCGTCAAGACCAAATTGGTGATGCCGTCATCTCGCCGCCAAAATACTTCTCGGACTGCCTTGATCTACTTCTGACGCCGTCACGTTATAACTTTTTCCAGGCCGTCCCGTATTTTACTCTAGACGCTCTTCCTTGTGACGCCTTCAATTCTGTACTGGGCCGTCATGAAAATTACTCTTGACGCCGTCAGGATTTTCTTCTTGACGCCGTCACCTACTGTTCCCAGCAAGGAAAATTAAGACTTTGGCGTTTTCTTCACTTTTATGCTCCAAAAACGTCCGAATTGCTTCCTTTTCCAGATTTTTCTCCCAAAGTACCTAAAATCACAAAAGAAACGATTTAGGGCAATATTTGATCAAATAAATTCAATTCCGGGCTTAAATGACCCCCTAAAAGTGGTTCATTTTTCGCCTCATCATATACCCTTACACTTGAGATTTGCTTGTCCTCAAGCAAATGCGCTTTTATTCTACTCAAAATACAAGTTAGGGGTCATTTAACACTAATATAAAAGTAATTACAACAAATAATCATTCCACTAAAGACCAATAGACAAACACGGAGGCCATATACTAGCACCTCACAAATAGTGTTTAGATACTCACATCTCTCGGGTGTAATAAAGTATAAACTACAATATGGAAACGGAAGATATCTCTCACTACCTGTCATAGCAAAATAGATTATCATAGGCTTGGGAAAGGATCAAACCTCCACCACATGGCGTAAGCACCTAGGATAAACTATCAAAGAGGTCTTTTAAAAGGTTGTAACGTTAGGTGTAGGGATATGAAATACACGGTTTTGTTGGATAAAGGAAGTTTTTACTGGTGGCGAGTTAACAATCTTGGTTAATTACATGTACAATGTGGCGTTGCTAAGCCAAGACTAGACTCGACTTAAGCTAATAAATGAAAAATAACAAAAAACATAAAATGAACACAAAATGAAATGGGATGGTAGTCCGTATGTTTTTCTCTTTTATTATTATTATTATTATTATTATTATTATTATTATTATTATTATTATTATTATTATTATTATTATTTTTTTTTTTTTTTTTTTTTTTTTTTTTTTTTTTTTTTTTTTTTTGCATACACTCTTACCCTACCATCCAAAATAATACATCATAAGGAATGAACATTCCCCTTACACTTGAATTTTTACATACTTTACAATAAACTAATCTAATGACTCGAATTAAGAAAATCAAAACACTTGGAGTACTTTTAAGATTAACGTACATATGGGGGTAATAAATGATGTTCTTCCCCATTACTCCATAAAATAAGTACTTTACCCATGAGTCCCAATCGTCCCAAAACAATATGTACAAGGATATGACACGACTTAGCAACCATGTAATCAATTAGATAGTTAACTTAGGGTTTAACAAATAACAATAATGCACTAAAAATGAGCGCATACACGGAAGGTTAAGGCGACTTGGTTGTACATTTAAGTGGGGTGTAACAAATTCTTCCTTTAAGTAAGATGCTTAAAGTTAGAAACGAAAAGATAGGCTCGGAGGGGTGTACTAGGGGTTTCGTGTACTAAAAATGAGTACAACGCTAAGGGTGTGGGAAAAATTAGTTGACTTAACTAGCCAAGTAATATGACTTAAATGGTCAAGTAATTATAATACGGGTTTAACACAAGGGTAATCCTAATGCCTCTTATCATGTAGTAAATCCTACCACACGAATGTAGTCTCACTAGCGGTCTCGGGGATGCATCACTAACGCAAGTTCTAGAATCTAAATGCTACCGGTACACTCATAAGCACTAATAGTAAATGCTTTTCCTATCAAATCTAAAGGCGAACCTCACATATTTGGGTGGAAAATTTTTCTGAATATACGGTTATGTGCTAGTCATACAATCTCCTATCCATGAGACGCTTGCTATGGCTAAATTTTCACTCCTAAATGTTGTAAAAAATTTTAAATTTGGCGCTGAAATTGCACTAACAAGTATTTCTCATAGTTTTATTACACATCTACCATCAAACAAAACAAACTCAAGCTAAAGTGTACATGTAAGGTATCATCATTTTACCCTCCCCTTACACTTAGGATGAACATTGTCCCCAATGTTCAAGTAAAGAATGTAAAAGTGAAATAAGTAAAACAAATGAAATCAAATACTCCCCTGATTCGCTCTGTATGGATAATTAGGTGGCCAGGTTAAATCTTCCTCCAAGAAAATGAATAATCAAAGCTTCCCTTCCAGAATATAAATCATCTTCTTGTCATACATAACCTGTTAAAGCTGAGAAAACAAACAAGACAACCTTGCATAAAATCGGCGGCAACCTACATAAGTTACTAAATCCTAGAAAACAAAATAAGATATAATGCTTGTGGAATGAAGTTTGCAGATTTCCTGGAGATTGTAAAACTTAATAATTCACAAAAACCATAAGACTCTGTTAGAAAAACAAAACTGGTAAAATTTCCAGTTTTTTACACGTGACGCCGTCAAGAGTTAACTCGTGACACCGTCAGAAGTGACCTGCAGAAATTCTTATGTTAAGTTTCCGGAAAATTTCTGGAAAAACTTGGTCCTACTTCCTGGAAAATCCTGCAAAACTTCATTATGACTCAATACAAGCATTTGACTCTAACAAATACGAATATACATGTTCATTTAAATATTGTGGAGAATCATGATCGGTTTGTTTCTTGAAAACATATTTGGGATTTCCCCTTACACTTATCTTTTGCAAAAATACTTTTAGGTGGAGTTAAGACTAGGCCAAAACAACAAAGTAAAGTATTTCCACTATTTAATTAAGAAACATGATCTACCAACAATAAAAATAAAGCATGCATACGGAAGCAAATAACAAACAAACAAAATAAAATCACACAAAACATGGGTTGCCTCCCAAGAAGCGCTTTTCTTTATTTACGAGTCTTGTAGCTAGACTCAAGGTCATGGGTTACTACGTGACACGGGTGAGTTTCTCATTGAGGACATCTTTTGGATCAAACTAGGTTTCAACTTCCTATCGGTTTCCTTAGTATGGTATGACCTTTCAAACTTTTCCCCATCCGGATCATACAAAGTCATCCTTATATGCCATGATCCGTCATCTTCTTTAGGTGGCTTGTCCCACCTCCATTTACACTTGTCTCCCTCTCTTTTTCACTTATTCATCTCTATATTAATAGGCATTACGCTTAAGAACTCAATCATCTTTCTAAAGACTAAGGGGTCCTCAAAGGGATCTAGCTCTTCATCTCTAGCTATGAGTTGTTCTACCGAATGTGTCTTCTCAACGAAATCTTTTTCTAGATAAAATGGGCATTGAGGTCCTATAAACTTCCTTTCTATCCAAGGTCCATATCTAGATGGTCTCCTATTCATCTCTACCCAATGTGGTGTCGGTTCATCATCACAATCATAACTATGCTTCTTTACATCGTACACCGACCAAGTATCGCCTTCACCTACCACTATCTTAGACTCCTTACAATCTATCATGGCGCTAGCGGTTGCTAAAAATCCTCTTCCTACCAATAATGGGCATGTAGTGTCACTAACCATGTCTAGGACGTGAAAATCCTCTAATATAGTTAACCTTCCTACGTGAACAACTACGTCCTTAATCATTCCAACCGGGTGGGCAATACTCCCATCCGCTAGCCCTATCAATACCTCCGTTTCCTCTAACTTTCCTAGCTTAAGAGCGGTGAGTAAGGATAAGGGAATCAAGTTGAGGCT
>JARVZY010009183.1:0-27178 GCA_030686995.1 Artemisia argyi
TGAGAGAAAAAGTTTACTTGAGCTAGTAAAATGATTTTTGTGATAAATAGATGAAAAAAGTTTATTATATACTTAGGGACAAAAGTTAGGTTTGTATTAAATTGGGTTGGTGAGTGTTTAGCACATGAGAGGGCTTAGGAGGGGGGGGGGGGGGGGGGGGCGGTTCACAAAGGAGGGAAAAGGGGAAAAGTTGGGGCTAATTAAGGCTTATGTCCCCAAATGTATGTATTTGTTAGATATTTTGTGTATTTAGGTGTTACCGGGTACCGTGTTAACTAAAAATAAATCGTGACAAGGTAAAATAAAGTACGAAGAAGTTGTAAAAGTTGTAAAATATTATTCCTGATGATAATCGGGTGTTAAAATAATTATCGGGTTGAAATATCGCAAACCAACGGAGTAAAAAGCTCCGACCGTAAAATATAGTAATTGATTTGAAAACACCGGGTAAATTAATAATATAATTTTTATATTATAAAAATGAGTATAAAAATATATTGGGATAATAGTCGGGAGTGTCGGACATGCTAGTCACGTTTATAGCTCGCGTATTAGTGTTTATTTAAAATAAACCTACGTAAATCGTTACTTATACCAAAAGTATTAATTTAGTTATCCTACGAGTGGAATAGTATGCGAGTGCCATAATGAGGATTTGCAGACTATTTCTAGTCTATATGAAGTGTCCCAATGATAATGCATGAATTCGCTCCTGAACCAATACGGTTACGCGAATTTTTGAATACCCGTAAACTATGTTTACGATGAAATGAGTAATGCACGTGAATAGTGAAATTTCTTCCGGAAATGAATAGTGTCAAGTGAATAGTAAAATTTTTGAACGCTTCTCGGAATATCAAATTGACCTCAAAAACGATGAATAGTACAATGATGAATAGTAATCGGTGAATAGTAACTTATGAATAGTAAATTGTCGAGGTTTGGAAAATGACCGGAAATTACGAGTTGTGACAATACTCATCAACCTCATTATCCGTATCACTATCCACATCATGAACACTTTTATTCTCATGAGAGAATCCTCTTCAAACCCAAATTCAGAACTAGGCACATCACCACTTAGAGCTCCAAAAGAATTCTTAGTGATAATATCACTCAAATCATCATGAATATACTTAGAAGAGGAAGGAACATCACTTTTAACTTGATTATCCAATGAAGTAAGACCAGCTTCCACATTCTTATCATCATTTATACCTTGAGCCTTTGACGAAGAAGCACCATTCTCCACACCTTCCTTAGGAACAGTAGGTTCCTTATTAATACTATTACCCTTTGAAGACGACGCTCCATCAGACCCACCTTTAGTTTTAGAAACCGGCTGCCAACGGTAATTAAAAGTAACCTTAGGTTTAGCAAAACGAACACCATCAATAACCTTCTCATGAGTTGACACCTTACCCTTACCCTTACGCTTAGTAACTTCCATAAAACCTTCATCATCAACAGTAGACTTCACATTCGATTGCTTAACCTTCCTAGGGCAAGCAACATCATCATGATCAAAAATTTTACACACATCACACCTAGGAGGCTGCCATTCATATTCAATTTCAATACGTTCCAGAGAATGACCTAAACCATTAGGAAACGGAATTGCCACAACCACATGATCCATTAACTTGTTAATAGAAGATACCTCAACAAGAGCTCGAGCATATGAATTCCGACCCCAAGACTTAACACACATAGTACTAGTATATGAATCCAACATGATAGGTTTACCAATTTGAGTCGTAATCAAGCTCAATCCTACCTCCGTATAAGCAACAATGGGAACCTTATGTAACTTTACCCATAAAGGGGCTGAAGTAACCTCTTCCTTTGCAAGCATAGTATTAGGCGTCCAAATGTTCAAAAAGATAGGAATAGAACGAATCAACCATGGTCCCGTCTCTAAAACATTATCCATTCCTTCCATAGTGGCAAACTGAAATAAAAAGAATCCATTATTCAACATGACACGTTCCAATCCAAATTTAGCCCATGTATTCTTCACATAATTTTCCACAATAGGGAATGCAAGCCGTTTCCCAATAAAGTACCCGTAAAGAGTGTGAGCAAATCTGGCCGAAACATCATTTATCTCTTTTAATGGAATTGTAACATGAGCCCCTTCTACTCGTTCCTCATTACGTAATTCAAAAATGTTAACAGATTTGAAAGTATTCTTAGTTTGAAACAAAGAAGCATACGAGAGTGTAGGAGCTTGTTGCGAGCCAGCAACACTTGAAGACTTATCATTATCACCCATAGAAGCTCCAACAACATTAGGCTGACTTGAAGCCATCGAATTAGTCACATTAGTAGCAAATGAAATACGTTTACCACTAGAAACCTGATTTGAATCCCCCATGGCATCCTTAGTCGTACCATTCTTACCCATAACATTCCCAGACTCCATATTCTGATCCGCTAACATCACATCATCTTGGTCAGCGAATTTAACCACACGATGAGGTTTTAAAACCTGACCATCCCTACTCAATATCGGACCATCAACATTCTTCAGCTTAGACGCAATGCCACTCCTCAATAAATCCTCCTCTACAACTTCATCTTGCCCAACGGATGATAATAACTCATCAGCAGAAACATATGGTTTAATAACACAAGCAGCACCTTTGTTTCTCAAAATTGATTTCAAAATAGGAGCATTATCAATCAGAGCAGAATTAGGACGAATCAAAGCCTTAACAGGTTTATTAGACGAATCCATCACAAGAGAAAAGAAAGCAAACAGAAAACGCAGCAGCAAAACCTTAAAAACCCTAAAACACGATCGGAATAAAAACCCTAAAAAAAATCACCTCCAAAACCGACAGCCACAAATTAAATGCAACGAAACCCTAAAGGGAATTAAATACTCATTAAACATCCTAATCGACACTCATGATTAGTATGACAGATAATTAATGATCGAATCTCAACAGTAATAATTGGTACCAAACAAAACGAAACCCTAAAAACAGAAAATCGAACCCTAACTCTAATGAAATAGCAACCAATTAAAAAACCTACTCAAGGGCAAGAATCCGCAGATAAACCACAAGAGCATGAGTGTTAATCGGTATAAGGATCAAAGAGAAGAAAGGAAATCGATTGAAAAAAGATGAATATAGGGTGTCGCCATTATTCTCCAGAGAACGTAGGGTTTTTTATATTGGTCTGATATACGAGAGCTTGTTTCATCCATAGTTTTCTTACGCAAGGGATCTATTCCTACTTGTATGTTAATGATTAATCCACTTAACTCATTTCACTTCATCACCATGATTTTGCTATTAGTGGATATAGAAGATTTCCATTTTCTATTTTGTTCAACAATGGACAATTTCATTTTATTCCTAGGAAAGTCAACTAATGATGTTTGTAGGTTATAAATATATAAGCTATTATGTACGTATATATGTATAAGAGCTACAAACAATATATATGTATAGCTAAGCATTAATCTAACTAATCATTTATCTAAGCATGCAAGTTATAGCGATGAACTTAAAAGAAACGCGTACCTTTTAGTCTTCAACGGATTATCTTCAAGCACTTCAAGTGACCATGTTGATTTATAGAAGTCATTTGTAGATGAGATTCCAACTTCTTCCAAGAGTGACAACTTAGCCACTTGGTCCCCATTGTCTCATTGGTCCAAACATATTTAACATTTGGCTAGGATGCATGTATGGTAGTAATATTCCCAAGGATTGTAACTTGGTTGATAATTCCACATTTGATTTCTAGTATTATTGTAATTTTGTCTATTTTGATTTCTTCTAGGTTTTGGTGTTTTAGATCTCAGATGATGATTGTTAGGTTTTCTTGGTGGTGTAGTTTTAGATCTTAATTTGGGTTTAGATGATGCTACTTCGGTTTTTAAGGATGGTTTATAAAAGGTTTTTACTTCTTCATCGTTGGCAAGAGGTATTTTTCTATCATTAATAAGTATATATTGAGGATTTGATTCTAAAGGTTTTAGTTCATTAAGTTCACTTTCAAATTTAACATTTTTAGTTTCACTTTTTGAAGCTTCGGTTGAGTTAAATTCTAAACCGGTTTTATTTCCGGATGCTCTTTGAATACTTATTATTTTCCTAAGTGAGTGACTACTATTTTCAAATTTATCAAGTTTATAAATTTCTTCCTTAAGTTTTTCATTTTCATTTTTGAGATCATGACATGATTTACATTCCTCAAAAATTATCTTACCCTTTTCTAAGTGATGTATTTTAGTTTTTAATATAAGTAATTCATTTTCTAGTTGAGTATTTATGAATTTTAATGTTTTATTTTTAACCATTACTTTTTGACCTAATTTGCATAATCTATTACGTTCATTCTCTAGGTCTTTTTCATCTAATGATAAATTTTCATCATTAAAGAATTCGGTTTCGGAATGTACCTCTTTTGAAGTCTTAGCCATAAGACACTTTTCCTCCTTTGTGGTTTCTTTCTTGTCATCATCACTATCACTCCAAGCACCTCCAATGAACACCTTTTTATTTTGATCTCTTGACATCATTGGACATTTTCCGATGAGATGATTTGGATCACCACATTTAAAACACTTCCTTTCATTATTCTCATTCTTGTCATCTTTACTTCTTTGAGATACTTTTATTTCATCATGCGGTTGTCTAACGAATCTTCCTTGTCTTTTGAAAAATTTCTTGAAATCTCTTATGGCCATAGCGTATTCTTCATCATCACTTTTGGAGGTTGAGCTTTTGTCGTCACTAGATTCCCTCCTAGCTTTCAAAGCAATGGATTTGCTTTGTTCTCTTTTTCCTTTGACTATTTCAGAGTCCTTCTTTATTATAACCTCGTGTACTTTCAAGTTCCCAATTAATTCGTCAAGTTGTATAGTTGATAAATTCTTTGATTCTTCAATAGCCGTAACTTTAGCTTGCCATTTTGGATGAAGAGCCCTAAGAAATTTCCTGACAAAGTTCTTACTAGAAAAATTATCATCAAGTGCTTTTAGACTTGTGATGATAGTGTTAAACCTAGCAAAAGCATTATCAATTGATTCCTCTTCCGGAATCGTAAATTGCTTATATTGTTGCACAAGTAGATCTATTTTGTTATCGTTGACTTGACTATTACCTTGGTGAGTTATTAGTAAAGAATTCCAAATTTCTTTTGCGGTTTCACACATAAAGATCCTTTCGTATTCTTTACGTGGTAACACATTGTAAATAACCATTTTTGCTTCATTATTTTTAGAAAGTTTTCTTTTTAAATCATCATTTTGTTTTTCAAAAGGTACAATTTCATCTTTATTTGTTTCGGGATTATTTTGAGTAGGTAAAAAATCACCATTAGTAATAACATGCCAAAGATCTAGATCCTTTGATTTCACATAAGTTTCGAATCGATTTTTCCAATATAAAAATCTATCACTTTCAAATAGTTGTGGTCTTTGCATTGATTGCCCTTCTGAATATTTTTCAGATTCCATTAAGGGTGAGCAAATGGACCGGATGGACCAGACCGACCGATAAAACCGACCGGACCGAGACCGGACCGACCACATTCGGTCCGGTCTCGGTCTAAGGTTTTTCATAGTTTCGGTCTAGCTTAAAAACCGAATATTTAGCCTATTTGAACCGAGACCGGACCAGACCGGACCGAACACAATCGGTCCGGTCTCGGTCTAAGTTTTTTGCCAAATTTGGTCTCCGTCCGGTCCGGTTTTTCTCGGTCCGGTCCAGTTTTGGACCGATGAGAACCCTTAGATTCCATAGATCATTACAAGTTTTAAAACACAATATATTTTAAAGATATTGTTAGATGTGGCTCTGGTACCAATTGTGGAAAACTAGAAGGGGGGTTGAATAGTTTTACGTCTTTTTAATTTATTATGAAAACCTTTGTTTTTGAAACTTTGTTTACTTTTTAAAAACTTTTGATTCGATATTATGTGAATTCAAGTCTTGCACAATATAAGCCATTATATAACTAAGTACTAAAGTAATAATAATGTAAGTAAATAATAAGGAAGTGAGAGATGGAAAGATCTAACCGAGAAACGAGAGATTTATAGTGGTTCGACTACAAGGACACCTTCCTTGCCCTAGTTCACTCCCCGAGCACCTAGCTCAAAAGTTTTCTTCACTATGTCAACAAGATCCATTATGGTGGAGAAAACCATACACAACTTTCTCTTATACCAATTAACAACACTAAGCTAAATGTCGAGTTCTAATTCTAGCTAGAACCAATCTCACACCACTAATCACTACACACCTTCTTCACAACTTCTTCTTCACGACTTCAATCTCTTCACTACTTCTATTTCTTCAAGACTTCAACTTCGTCACACCTTCTTCACTACTAATTCACAAATTGTTCACACCTAAGCACACCACTATCTTCTTCACACCAACACTACTTATTCACACCACTATCTTCTTCACAACTTCTTTACTTACATACCTTAATAGCCTAACTCCTTATATCTACAACTATCTAATTAATATTCACAACTTATACACAAATAAATGAATAATATACAAATGGTGATGTAGAAATAACTTAGATGAAGGGATCACGCTAAGTTGTAATACTTCTTGTCTTGATGGATAGAAGTTTTCTTCTCTTGCACTTGAATGATAGAAGCTTGAATCACTTGGAAACAAAAGCTTATGATTATATGATCAAAGGATTAGAAAGAATTGAAGAGAGGATTTAGATCAAAAAGTTTGAGGTACAAAAGGTGAGGAAAAATGCCAGACTTGAGCAAGTATTTATAGGGAAAAGAGTACAGTTTGGGAGCGTTGCCGATCCCCTAAATTAGGGGCCAGTCCCCTTAATAATTAAGGGGGCCGCCTAGTATAATTAAAGGGGCCGCCTAACAAAAAAAATTCTTTAGAATTTTTTGTCCTTTTGTAGGGAAGGTTTTAGCTGAAAAATCTAGCTGTTTTTGGGGTAGAAATTTAAATTCAAAATATTTATTTTGAATAAAACATTTTTTATAAATACAAGAACATTTTGTCTTTAGAATTTTTTGTCCTTTTGTAGGGAAGGTTTTAGCTGAAAAATCTAGCCGTTTTTTGGGTAGAAATTTAAATTCAAAATATTTATTTTGAATAAAACATTTTTTATAAATACAAGAACATTTTGTCTAGATTTGAAAATGTTTGTCCCATTTTATAAAAAATGTAAGGTTTGTAAAAATAAAAATTCCTTTGATCATAGAATGCAATAAACACTCTGTTTATTTATATCTTATGTGATTTGGATATTAAGTGAATATTTACCACTAAATACTTGTTTACGACATAATTTTTAGCACAATGGGTTTAGGTTTTGTGATTATCAGAACATAGAGATATCGATAAATGTTAATAATGTTTTTAGGCATTATTTTTATCAACAGGAAGGATCGAAGAACAAGAACAAGAATCATAACATGTTTATCCCTTACAGCAAAGGCCCGAATCATGGTTAGTTGAGAAGCCTGACGAAGTCCCCAAGAGAAATTCTAGCCACAGAAAAGGCTGCGAAAGCCTTCGAAGCACCCCCTCGTATGACGAGAAAGGGTAAGAATAGGGGCACGACTAAGTACCGTTACTTCCACGAAGACTTTGGCTACGAAACAAACAGTTGTCGGGAGTTGAAGAAACAAGAAGAAGAGGCAGTGAGGTCTGGACAGCTGACGCACCTAGTAAAGGGAATAAAGAAGGGCAAGGAGAGGGCCACCGATACACAATTGGGAAAAGACACCACTCCACAAGAGGCCCCCATTCTAATGGTTCACATAGACTCCTCCAGATTTGTAAGGAATTATTGAAGATACTACTGACAGGTTCCTGCGGAAGGCTTAGTGACTTTCTGCTGATGACTGGTTCCTGCGGACATATAGAGATCCTACGGATAGAGTTTAACCGTAGATATAACTTATGTATTTTAGGACAAGATATGTAGAATATCTTTTATTAGTTTTTCATTATTTGTTTCTTGTAAGAAAGGTTAGGGTTTCCACTAGTATATAAGGAACCCTAAGTCATTGTAATGAGTACGAGTTTCATTAACATTATTAGTAATAGTTTATCGATCCATAGAGGATCAAGTTTAGTATAAGTTTGTTTTTATATTCCGCAATAATTACAAGCTCACAGAGATTATCTAGCTTAGTCTTACTAGTGATTACATTAGTTGGCTAACTATCTATTGGCTCGTGATCTATCAAGAAGTAGATCCCTACAAGATTGAAAAGGAGGGTCTCCAAAATAGAGATGCCCGGAATAGAAGAAATAACATTCCCGTCCGAGATGCGAAGGCCTCCCTCTAAGGATCTGGTAGTCATTATGGTGGTAATCCCAAACATAGAGGTTAATAAAGTCTATATGGATTGTGGAAGCTCCTGTGAGATAATCTACGAACATTGCCTCATGAAGCTTAAGCCTTCGATTAGGGCCAAACAAGTGGAGCCAAAGATGCATCTGGTAGGATTATCGGGTGAACGTTTGTGGCCCCTAGGAGAAATACCTTTGGAGGTGACACTTGGAGAAGGAAGATTTGCGAGGACGGAGACCCTCAATTTTGTCATCATAAGGTCCCAGTCCCCCTATAATATGCTAATTGGAAGAATAACCATGCAAGCAATGGGCATCGTGGTCTCCACTGTGCATGCTACACTTAAGTTCCAAACAGCACACAACATTGGTACTATCTTCTCTAGCTACAATGAAGGAGATGTACAGGAGGACCAACGGAGGAAGGAACAACGTAACCAAAAACCTACGAAACACATAGCGGAGCACATGAAAGCTGAGGAGCATATTGTGATCAACAACTCCTATCCTGAACAAAAAGTGATGATTGAAAAGCAACTTCCCACCACTTTCAAGAAAAGGTTGGAGAGGCTGCTCAGAGCCTATGAGGATGTGTTCGTATGGAAATATTCAGACATAACTGAAGTTCCGAGGTCACTCATAATCAACGGCAAGCCTTTTAGTATGGAACACAAGCTCAATGAGTAGAAACATATCAAGCCAGCTAAGAAGAAGCCTCACCATATGATACCAGAATGGAGCATGGCCATTCATAAGGAACTTGACAAACTCACAGAGGCAGGCATACTCAGAAAGGTAGAAAATCCACCATGGGTCACCAATCCAATTGCAACCCAACGAAGGGATGTAGAATGGAAAATACATGGTAACTTCGAAGACATTAATAAAGCTTGTTGAAAAGGAAGCTACTTGTCGATATGAATACAACAGCCATCATTTGAATCTCGTTGGGAATGCTTCCTCAGTATGGACAAGGGATGCCATCAGATACAGATGGCAGAAGAGGACGAAGAAAAAACAGCCTTTCATGTGGGTAAAAGCACCTACTGTTTCAAAAGAATACCTTTCGGTTTAGAGAATACTGAGGCTACATATAATAGGCTGATAGGAAGGGCCTTCGAGAAATAGATAGGGAGAAACCTGGGAGTTTGTGAAGGGTAATTGGTTATGCAAAGCAAAAGAAAGGAAGACCTCCTTTATGATGTCGAAGAGACTCTTGTGCAGTTAAGGAGAATCAACCTAAAGCTAAATCCAAGAATGTGCTCCTTCGGCACTAAAAAAGAACGGTCGGATGAACATCCACTTGCAAGGCAAAGGATCAAAGCTAACGTAACTGAAGAAAGAATCACCTCGAAGGCACAAACTCAAAAATCAACAGGGAAAATTCATGGTCTGAAACACAAACTGGAAGCACTATGGGAGTTCTTATCGAAGGGTGTCAACAGGTCTTCACCACTTTTCAAGGCTCACAATAAAGGCATCAGGGAAGTATCCTATCAATGGAGCATGGAAGCCAAAACAGCCTTCCAAAGATGGAAGAAGTGCATGGAAATCTTGCCAACGGTTACAACTCCAGCAAGAGGTGAAATTTTGCTCCTACACATAGCAACATCCTTCGATGAGGTCGGCGCGATGCTCTTTGTGGAAAAAAGAAACATACAGATACCAATATACTTTGTTAGTAGGGTTTTACTAGACGTAGAATGAAACTACGTAGAATCAGAGAAATTAATCTTAGCTCTGGTTTATGCCACAAGGCGCCTCCGAAAGTACTTCAAGGATCACCCCATCAGGGTACTTACTGATAAACCAATTGAATGGGCATTCCTAAAGACTGACAGATTGCAGAGAATGGTTAAGTGGGCCATAGAGTTGGAAGGGTACGACATAGAGTATGGAACAAGTGGTCTCCTCGAAGGTCAAACCAACGAACCTATGGAAGTGAACAAATCTAACATGTCTTCCAACAAAAGAACCATAGAGGTTCAACGAGAAGAAAAACACCCAGGGGGTGATTTAAAGATGCATACAACCTCATGCAATCAGAAAAAGGCAAATTCCTCATCGAACCTAGTGTTGAAGCTGGGGTGGAGCAGCAGGCTTCAACACAATGACCTAAGAATAGCAACCTTCTGCTCTCAAAGACTCAAAGTTCGTAGCTACCTTCACGTAATATGCTACTTGTCTAAGTTTCAAGCATAATAAACGAACGACCTTTCTTATATCTACTTCGAGAAAGATGAATGGGGCAAGCCAAAATCTACAGTAGCCAAGTTGGGATGCTAGCAACCCTCCTGACATATCCTTCGTAAGTTTTAATACCGGATTTACAATTAGATGATTTTTCATTCATGTATTGATTTCTTCTCACAATGGGAAAAAAGCATTAATGGTAGGTGTTTTAGTTTTCATTTCTTTAAATGATGTAATCCTCCCTACCCAATTAATGATATGATATATTCCCTTGAAATCTCTTGTCTTGTTTTATACAACAAAGATTTTATCAACCAAGTATTTAGAGTTAAATTGTAACAATTCGCAATTTCAGGTTAACTTTTATTCCCGAAAATTTCACTATTCACTTTTACTATTCACTTTCACTATTCATCTAAGAAATTTTTATTTCATATTCTCGTAAGTTAAACTATTTTAACGATAATCCGAGAGTTTGACGCTCGTCGGATCATTTCTGCAAAAATCACAAAGCCGTGTCCGAGATTTACTTTTAGGTTTAAACGTCCTTCTAGCATCCCGATATGTCCATAAAACATTATAAACAATAGAAATATGATTTTCTCCCATTTTAGGACAATTCCAAAAGTTTCGGAATTTTACGTTTTTCAGTTCAGCGTTTTACGCGAATTGCGCGTTTTAGACCCGTGTTTCCAGTTTTTAGCAGGGTTTTCGCACCCGATAGAACCTACCACTCATTTTATATTTTATTATGGACTATATTGACATGTTTGACCATACTTTCAAGTTTCATATTTTTAGGATACCCGGTTTTACGTTTCGTGGCCTAAAAACTTACGGTTAGCGATTTACGGAGTCAAAACTAGCTACATACTTAGGATATTATCATCCAAAGACCATGACTACTCATCTAGTCACCCTTATCCTTGGAAAAACGACTTAGGATGGGGGGAAGTCACCATGTGTGGTTAAATCTTGACTTTAGCCATTAGATCTTACTTAATTACAACTTTGTCACCAAGTTATAGCACTTTCCTAGCAAGCTTCCTAACCTCCTCATTCTTGCTATAAATAGAGAGCTCATTTGCTTCCTTTCTTCACCACAAAAACGCCACACCCTTATATCATAGCACCATGATCCTTTGATCTTCAATATACAAGTTACACTACAAAGTTCAAGGTCTTAGTATTCTCTACCTAGTTCTTAAGTTTGTTTGGTGATTCCATCGTTGAATTAGGAGCTACACAAGGTTACTAGGGCTGAAGTTAAATGGTTTTCACAAGGGTTAGATCAAGGCTAGCAAGGGTTACAAGAGTTATGATGAAGGGTTTACAAGCTTAGGTTTAGTGTCCTAGTTCTATACTTGACTTCCTTTCTTTAGAAAGCCAAAAGTTGTAAGCAAACCCTTATACACTTTCTTGCTCAATATCATTTCATGCTTATTATGTTTCTTTCATGCTATATATGGTCTTTGTATTGTGTTCATGATGTTTAAAAATGGATAAAACAAGTATTGGTATACATATGCTAACTTATGACAAGTAAACAAGCAAACTAGTGATTTTTATGGAGAACCACGACCCTAATAGTATAACTTTGATATTTGACACTTACTTACTATTAAAGAGGACTTAACAAGGAAAACATAGCAATTTGAATCACCCAAAACGAGTACACGAGTCAAAAGTTATGACCATTTGAAGTTAGCGAAACCAAAACGGCAAATCTGCCTAAATAGCATTCTGATCAAATTATGATTTTGAAAGTCCCACTTCTGCTCCGATTCATCAAAAAGTTAAAACACGAAAGTTGTCCGGAACGATGTTTTCATTCAGGTACAAAGAAGCTCGAGCCCTGAAAACGCTTTCTGAGTGATAAATTTCTTCAAATTCTTAACAGCCCATTTTTAGACCAAAGTTACTTTATAATCATTATAATTAGATGAGACCAAGAGGTCTAATGACCTAAAGCCAAGACCACAACCATGGCTAAAGCCAAGGTTGAGTCTCAAGACCATGGTAACAATGACCAAGGTCACGGCAAAGCCACGGATAAAGACCATATAACTATTAAAGATCAAAAAGCTTATATATATATATATGTTATCAAATACTACAATAGTAGGGAGCCTCATGTGAGGAGTTCATTGAGTAAGCCGTCGAGACGAGTTGTGGATTTATGAGTTAAAGTGTCCTGGCTCCTCGAACGTTTACTCCATGACTTCTGAATTATGTCGGCCAGAACGGTAGTAAGAGATATACAACTTATACATGTTTCATAGACCATTTATATTCAACGACTTACACTATATACTAAGTACTACATCATGAACATTATGCAAGACATATATGGGCAATTCGTCGTATTCTTAGACGTTACTCCAAACCTAAGTCACAACGTTCTATTATAGGCTGCTCTTAGAGACTTTCGCGATTCGACTACCACTTTCATTTCTCATTACATAAGCTTAAGGTGAGTCATAGCCCCTACTTTTTCATACTTGTTTTAACTCTTTGGGGGGGATACATGCACAACTACTTGCTTACTTGTACAAATACTCAAAACATTTATACTTGATCGCATTATACTTGATGTCATATATACATGATTGCATTATACTTGATTGTGAGACTTCCAGTGGATCCCAGTAAACTTTTATCTTTGGGAAGTGGCTCCCAGTTATCTTTGGGAAGTGGCTCCCAGTTATCTTTGGGAAGTGGCTCCCAGTTGTCCTTGGGAATCGGCTCCTAAAGTGAGGTCTTCGGAGATGAAGAGTAGACTCACGACTAATTGCTTAATTGTTTTGATGAACTTATACATGTCTTAATCATACTATATTGTAGCAGTGGGTTGTGAACGCACAGGTTACAAGTCTCTTATGGCGGGACTTGTAACTGAGTGGATTCACGATGCCTTTGCTGTGTGAACATTCTTTTAAGGCTTTTCAACTGTTTTAAGACAAACTCTATGAACTCACCAACCATTGTGTTGACACTTTAGCATGTTTATCTCAGGTTAGTAAGGCAATAGCTAGTGCGTGGAACTTAGAGTCAAGCTGCATATTCTGAAGACTTACGCTTTTATCATTTACCATTCAAAACTTTGTATACATTTATGTATCATACTTTGGAATCTCATGTTTGTAACTTTGAATTCATTAATCGAATGGTAACTTTTCAAAACGTCTCATTTAGAGTTCGTTTTCTATAACTTGTACTTTGTATTATGAAGTAGCACCCCCAGTGACACAGTCTTCCGCTGCGGTATTTTGGGGGTGTTACAGATTGGTACCAGAGCCTTGGTTATAGAGAACTAGGTTGCATTTAGTGCCTAGACTATAACTGCTATATACGTTGGGACCTTCCTCTTTATTTGCCTTACACACACTACATACACATACGTTTTTTGGTAGTTGCTGGTTTAGTTCCATGCTGTTAGATGATGTGACTTTAGTATTATAAGGAGCCCCAGAGATTAGCCGAGTCATTAGAAACATGGAACTCAGTAATAACTAATTAGTTAACTTGATCTTGTGACAGTTCTTGTTTGATGAGACACAAGATTTGAGTTAAATAATATTATTGCTTAGCTTTAGGGATTTGATGACTTGATTATCTTACTATCGGCCTCAGAAGGCGGATTTTGTGTCGGAAATTCTTAAGTAGGATGATTTAGAATCTCCTTATTTAAATGGATTGGGACGCCTCTTCATTTAAATAAAGAAATTGTAAATCACCGAACCATAAATTTATGAGACCTTACTTACATAAATTTGGACGCTGCTTTATGTAAGTAATGTGTTATAAATAAGTGGGCTTAATTGTAGCCGATACAACTCCTTAACCAGAACCTTAGACAAATCAGAGTGAACACCATTATTTTAGAGATCCTGAAATCCCGAATTCTCTTAGACACATCATAAGTAGTTAACATCAACTGAACTTCGGGACGAAGTTCTCCTTAAGGGGTACAGACTGTAACAATTCGCAATTTCAGGTTAACTTTTATTCCCGAAAATTTCACTATTCACTTTTTACTATTCACTTTTTACTATTCACTTTTCACTATTCATCTCAGAAATTTTTATTTCATATTCTCGTAAGTTAAACTATTTTAACGATAATCCGAGAGTTTGACGCTCGTCGGATCATTTCTGCAAAAATCACAAAGCCGTGTCCGAGATTAACTTTTAGGTTTAAACGTCCTTCTAGCATCCCGATATGTCCATAAAACATTATAAACAATAGAAATATGATTTTCTCTCATTTTAGGACAATTCCAAAAGTTTCGGAATTTTACGTTTTTCAGTTCAGCGTTTTACGCGAATTGCGCGTTTTAGACCCGTGTTTCCAGTTTTTAGCAGGGTTTTCGCACCCGATAGAACCTACCACTCATTTTATATTTTATTATGGACTATATTGACATGTTTGACCATACTTTCAAGTTTCATATTTTTAGGATACCCGGTTTTACGTTTCGTGGCCTAAAAACTTACGGTTAGCGATTTACGGAGTCAAAACTAGCTACATACTTAGGATATTATCATCCAAAGACCATGACTACTCATCTAGTCACCCTTATCCTTGGAAAAACGACTTAGGATGGGGGGAAGTCACCATGTGTGGTTAAATCTTGACTTTAGCCATTAGATCTTACTTAATTACAACTTTGTCACCAAGTTATAGCACTTTCCTAGCAAGCTTCCTAACCTCCTCATTCTTGCTATAAATAGAGAGCTCATTTGCTTCCTTTCTTCACCACAAAAACGCCACACCCTTATATCATAGCACCATGATCCTTTGATCTTCAATATACAAGTTACACTACAAAGTTCAAGGTCTTAGTATTCTCTACCTAGTTCTTAAGTTTGTTTGGTGATTCCATCGTTGAATTAGGAGCTACACAAGGTTACTAGGGCTGAAGTTAAATGGTTTTCACAAGGGTTAGATCAAGGCTAGCAAGGGTTACAAGAGTTATGATGAAGGGTTTACAAGCTTAGGTTTAGTGTCCTAGTTCTATACTTGACTTCCTTTCTTTAGAAAGCCAAAAGTTGTAAGCAAACCCTTATACACTTTCTTGCTCAATATCATTTCATGCTTATTATGTTTCTTTCATGCTATATATGGTCTTTGTATTGTGTTCATGATGTTTAAAAATGGATAAAACAAGTATTGGTATACATATGCTAACTTATGACAAGTAAACAAGCAAACTAGTGATTTTTATGGAGAACCACGACCCTAATAGTATAACTTTGATATTTGACACTTACTTACTATTAAAGAGGACTTAACAAGGAAAACATAGCAATTTGAATCACCCAAAACGAGTACACGAGTCAAAAGTTATGACCATTTGAAGTTAGCGAAACCAAAACGGCAAATCTGCCTAAATAGCATTCTGATCAAATTATGATTTTGAAAGTCCCACTTCTGGTCCGATTCATCAAAAAGTTAAAACAAAAAAGTTGTCCGGAACGATGTTTTCGTTCAGGTACAAAGAAGCTCGAGCCCTGAAAACGCTTTCTGAGTGATAAATTTCTTCAAATTCTTAACAGCCCATTTTTAGACCAAAGTTACTATATAATCATTATAATTAGATGAGACCAAGAGGTCTAATGACCTAAAGCCAAGACCACAACCATGGCTAAAGCCAAGGTTGAGTCTCAAGACCATGGTAACAATGACCAAGGTCACGGCAAAGCCACAGATAAAGACCATATAACTATTAAAGATCAAAAAGCTTATATATATATATGTTATCAAATACTACAATAGTAGGGAGCCTCATGCGAGGAGTTCATTGAGTAAGCCGTCGAGACGAGTTGTGGATTTATGAGTTAAAGTGTCCTGGCTCCTCGAACGTTTACTCCATGACTTCTGAATTATGTCGGCCCGAACGGTAGTAAGAGATATACAACTTATACATGTTTCATAGACCATTTATATTCAACGACTTACACTATATACTAAGTACTACATCATGAACATTATGCAAGACATATATGGGCAATTCGTCGTATTCTTAGACGTTACTCCAAACCTAAGTCACAACGTTCTATTATAGGCTGCTCTTAGAGACTTTCGCGATTCGACTACCACTTTCATTTCTCATTACATAAGCTTAAGGTGAGTCATAGCCCCTACTTTTTCATACTTGTTTTAACTCTTTGGAGGGGATACATGCATAACTACTTGCTTACTTGTACAAATACTCAAAACATTTATACTTGATCGCATTATACTTGATGTCATATATACATGATTGCATTATACTTGATTGTGAGACTTCCAGTGGCTCCCAGTAAACTTTTATCTTTAGGAAGTGGCTCCCAGTTATCTTTGGGAAGTGGCTCCCAGTTATCTTTGGGAAGTGGCTCCCAGTTGTCCTTGGGAATCGGCTCCTAAAGTGAGGTCTTCGGAGATGAAGAGTAGACTCACGACTAATTGCTTAATTGTTTTGATGAACTTATACATGTCTTAATCATACTATATTGTAGCAGTGGGTTGTGAACACACAGGTTACAAGTCTCTTATGGCGGGACTTGTAACTGAGTGGATTCACGATGCCTTTGCTGTGTGAACATTCTTTTAAGGCTTTTCAACTGTTTTAAGACAAACTCTATGAACTCACCAACCATTGTGTTGACACTTTAGCATGTTTATCTCAGGTTAGTAAGGCGATAGCTAGTGCATGGAACTTAGAGTCAAGCTGCATATTCTGAAGACTTACGCTTTTATCATTTACCATTCAAAACTTTGTATACATTTATGTATCATACTTTGGAATCTCATGTTTGTAACTTTGAATTCATTAATCGAATGGTAACTTTTCAAAACGTCTCATTTAGAGTTCGTTTTCTATAACTTGTACTTTGTATTATGAAGTAGCACCCCCAGTGACACAGTCTTCCGCTGCGGTATTTTGGGGGTGTTACAGATTGGTACCAGAGCCTTGGTTATAGAGAACTAGGTTGCATTTAGTGCCTAGACTATAACTGCTATATACGTTGGGACCTTCCTCTTTATTTGCCTTACACACACTACATACACATACGTTTTTTGGTAGTTGCTGGTTTAGTTCCATGCTGTTAGATGATGTGACTTTAGTATTATAAGGAGCCCCAGAGATTAGCCGAGTCATTAGAAACATGGAACTCAGTAATAACTAATTAGTTAACTTGATCTTGTGACAGTTCTTGTTTGATGAGACACAAGATTTGAGTTAAATAATATTATTGCTTAGCTTTAGGGATTTGATGACTTGATTATCTTACTATCGGCCTCAGAAGGCGGATTTTGTGTCGGAAATTCTTAAGTAGGATGATTTAGAATCTCCTTATTTAAATGGATTGGGACGCCTCTTCATTTAAATAAAGAAATTGTAAATCACCGAACCATAAATTTATGAGACCTTACTTACATAAATTTGGACGCTGCTTTATGTAAGTAATGTGTTATAAATAAGTGGGCTTAATTGTAGCCGATACAACTCCTTAACCAGAACCTTAGACAAATCAGAGTGAACACCATTATTTTAGAGATCCTGAAATCCCGAATTCTCTTAGACACATCATAAGTAGTTAACATCAACTGAACTTCGGGACGAAGTTCTCCTTAAGGGGTACAGACTGTAACAATTCGCAATTTCAGGTTAACTTTTATTCCCGAAAATTTCACTATTCACTTTTTACTATTCACTTTTCACTATTCATCTCAGAAATTTTTATTTCATATTCTCGTAAGTTAAACTATTTTAACGATAATCCGAGAGTTTGACGCTCGTCGGATCATTTCTGCAAAAATCACAAAGCCGTGTCCGAGATTTACTTTTAGGTTTAAACGTCCTTCTAGCATCCCGATATGTCCATAAAACATTATAAACAATAGAAATATGATTTTCTCTCATTTTAGGACAATTCCAAAAGTTTCGGAATTTTACGTTTTTCAGTTCAGCGTTTTACGCGAATTGCGCGTTTTAGACCCGTGTTTCCAGTTTTTAGCAGGGTTTTCGCACCCGATAGAACCTACCACTCATTTTATATTTTATTATGGACTATATTGACATGTTTGACCATACTTTCAAGTTTCATATTTTTAGGATACCCGGTTTTACGTTTCGTGGCCTAAAAACTGACGGTTAGCGATTTACGGAGTCAAAACTAGCTACATACTTAGGATATTATCATCCAAAGACCATGACTACTCATCTAGTCACCCTTATCCTTGGAAAAACGACTTAGGATGGGGGGAAGTCACCATGTGTGGTTAAATCTTGACTTTAGCCATTAGATCTTACTTAATTACAACTTTGTCACCAAGTTATAGCACTTTCCTAGCAAGCTTCCTAACCTCCTCATTCTTGCTATAAATAGAGAGCTCATTTGCTTCCTTTCTTCACCACAAAAATGCCACACCCTTATATCATAGCACCATGATCCTTTGATCTTCAATATACAAGTTACACTACAAAGTTCAAGGTCTTAGTATTCTCTACCTAGTTCTTAAGTTTGTTTGGTGATTCCATCGTTGAATTAGGAGCTACACAAGGTTACTAGGGCTGAAGTTAAATGGTTTTCACAAGGGTTAGATCAAGGCTAGCAAGGGTTACAAGGGTTATGGTGAAGGGTTTACAAGCTTAGGTTTAGTGTCCTAGTTCTATACTTGACTTCCTTTCTTTAGAAAGCCAAAAGTTGTAAGCAAACCCTTATACACTTTCTTGCTCAATATCATTTCATGCTTATTATGTTTCTTTCATGCTATATATGGTCTTTGTATTGTGTTCATGATGTTTAAAAATGGATAAAACAAGTATTGGTATACATATGTTAACTTATGACAAGTAAACAAGCAAACTAGTGATTTTTATGGAGAACCACGACCCTAATAGTATAACTTTGATATTTGACACTTACTTACTGTCAAAGAGGACTTAACAAGAAAAACATAGCAATTTGAATCACCCAAAACGAGTACACGAGTCAAAAGTTATGACCATTTGAAGTTAGCGAAACCAAAACGGCAAATCTGCCTAAATAGCATTATGATCAAATTATGATTTTGAAAGTCCCACTTCTGGTCCGATTCATCAAAAAGTTAAAACACGAAAGTTGTCCGGAACGACGTTTTCGTTCAGGAACAAAGAAGCTCGAGCCCTGAAAACACTTTTTGAGTGATAAATTTCTTCAAATTCTTAACAGCCCATTTTTAGACCAAAGTTACTATATAATCATTATAATTAGATGAGACCAAGAGGTCTAATGACCTAAAGCCAAGACCACAACCATGGCTAAAGCCAAGGTTGAGTCTCAAGACCATGGTAACAATGACCAAGGTCACGGCAAAGCCACGGATAAAGACCATATAACTATTAAAGATCAAAAAGCTTATATATATATATATATATATATATATATATATATATATATATATATATATATATATATATATATATATATATATATATATATGTTATCAAATACTACAATAGTAGGGAGCCTCATGTGAGGAGTTCATTGAGTAAGCCGTCGAGACGAGTTGTGGATTTATGAGTTAAAGTGTCCTGGCTCATCGAACGTTTACTCCATGACTTCTGAATTATGTCGGCCCGAACGGTAGTAAGAGATATACAACTTATACATGTTTCATAGACCATTTATATTCAACGACTTACACTATATACTAAGTACTACATCATGAACATTATGCAAGACATATATGGGCAATTCGTCGTATTCTTAGACGTTACTCCAAACCTAAGTCACAACGTTCTATTATAGGCTGCTCTTAGAGACTTTCGCGATTCGACTACCACTTTCATTTCTCATTACATAAGCTTAAGGTGAGTCATAGCCCCTACTTTTTCATACTTGTTTTAACTCTTTGGGGGGGATACATGCACAACTACTTGCTTACTTGTACAAATACTCAAAACATTTATACTTGATCGCATTATACTTGATGTCATATATACATGATTGCATTATACTTGATTGTGAGACTTCCAGTGGCTCCCAGTAAACTTTTATCTTTGGGAAGTGGCTCCCAGTTATCTTTGGGAAGTGGCTCCCAGTTGTCCTTGGGAATCGGCTCCTAAAGTGAGGTCTTCGGAGATGAAGAGTAGACTCACGACTAATTGCTTAATTGTTTTGATGAACTTATACATGTCTTAATCATACTATATTGTAGCAGTGGGTTGTGAACACACAGGTTACAAGTCTCTTATGGCGGGACTTGTAACTGAGTGGATTCACGATGCCTTTGCTGTGTGAACATTCTTTTAAGGCTTTTCAACTGTTTTAAGACAAACTCTATGAACTCACCAACCATTGTGTTGACACTTTAGCATGTTTATCTCAGGTTAGTAAGGCGATAGCTAGTGCGTGGAACTTAGAGTCAAGCTGCATATTCTGAAGACTTACGCTTTTATCATTTACCATTCAAAACTTTGTATACATTTATGTATCATACTTTGGAATCTCATGTTTGTAACTTTGAATTCATTAATCGAATGGTAACTTTTCAAAACGTCTCATTTAGAGTTCGTTTTCTATAACTTGTACTTTGTATTATGAAGTAGCACCCCCAGTGACACAGTCTTCCGCTGCGGTATTTTGGGGGTGTTACATAAATGTTTGAAGAATGTAACAAGATACAATCATCTTGAAGAGCATCACATACGATTCACATTAACCTTCCTAAAGAGTCGTAGGTCATTCGAAGCCCTCTACACTAAAAGGATAAAGACGGAGTGGGTCGCGACCCTCCGTCAGCAATCAAAATATACGATTGCCAAAAACTCTTGGTTGAGAACATGAAGGGTAATCACTATACCCCAACAATATCTATCACCGACATTAAGAAAAATCATAGTAGCAAAAGTGGGACATATTACCCTTACATATTATAAATTACGCTAACATCTGTAGCATATAGAGTACCTGCAGCAACAAGATAATAGAAATTGTCTTGGCCGAAGCCTCACAAACATAAAAGCATAGGAATTGTCTAGAAGTAGGTCATAACCTACGAAGGATAGATTGTTAATTGTTCTAAGGGTACACACCACCCTTGGGGCCAAATTACTGCAAACAATGCAGCCTTCATTCTTTGCAGGGAGACCTTGGACTTCCCGGGGCAACTGGGGATGGGGGCTTCTCTGGATTTGCCTTGGCAGGGGAGGAAGGTTCTTCAACATTTGTCTTGTCACCAGGAGAGGGAGGCTGCATTGTGGATTCCTTGTTCAATAGGGATGGAGGCTTCTCAGAAGTTGTCTTCACTGATGGAGGCTTGACAGGAGTACCTTTTTTGCTTGATGAAGGAGGTTGCACCCTTCGAGGTTTCTTAGCAAGGAGTACTGATGCGTGGGGATTGCACCAGGCTTTACCTCTCGAGGGATCTCAAGAAGCTTACAACCCCCACCAGGCAGTGTACCTGATCGTTGTAGTATAGTATAGTGACAAGTACCGGGGGATTGATCGTTCAGCTAGGAATAGTGTCGCTAGGATTAGAAAACCTAAAGACTAGGTCTAGAGATGAGGGATGATTCTTTTTGTATTTTTTTATTTTTAGGAAAGCAAATAAAAATCTCGGGTTTGTAGGATTTGGGCGGAATTAGTTGCTAGTCAACTAACCCAATACTAAGATGCAATCAAAATAAAATACTAAAAATGAAAATAAACTAAATTAAACTAAGGTTGTGAGCAAATATGAGAGAAATGTGTTTACTTAGATTTCACTACTCCCTAGATATCTTTTACACGTTAATTACTTGTTATAGTTGCGTGGATGACGGATTGTATTCCTTAATACCATTCATGGGGTGGCGTACTTACTTCCCCAATCCTATGAGTGCCTACTTCACTCCTATGTTGAGCCGGCTAAGAAGCTCCTAACATGGGATCATTAGAATTTACTCATGCATTAAATACAACCAATAAAACCTAGTACACATCGGTTCATGTTTCCTAAGACGTTCAAGCAAGTTACACAATGGAGATCTGCCAGTTTTCTTAAGCCTAACATTGAAATCATTCATCCAATACAACCATAAACATGTAATCAACACATAATTAACATCTAGGTTTCATTAGATCCAAGCAAACACAAGATAGATCTAGCCTAACATGGTGAAATTAAGACAAGCACAAGATATAGACAACCAACACATAGACATATTGATTGAATTAAGAGAAGACTTATCACAATAGCACATGAAAGGATTCAAGGGTTGAAAACCCTTGAAAAAGCTGTAAAATAAGTACAAAGTTCGGCCCAAGGGTTTCTCCACACAAGTTCCTCTCTAATGAATGAAAAATAGAAAACTATACATAGATTCTGACGGGTGACGGCGTCAAGAACAAGTGTCTGACGCCGTCATCTCACCGCCAAATAGTTCCTCGGACTGCCTAGATCTGGGTCTAACGCCATAATGTATACTCCTTATGCAGGCCGTCACCATATTAACTCTTGACGCCCTTTTCGTGACGCCTTCAGGTTTGTACTGGGTCGTCATGGATTTTACTCTTGATGCCGTCATGCAATTCCTCTTGACGCCGTCACACACTGTTCTCAGCTTAGAAAATTAAGTCTTTGGCGTTTTCTTCACTTTTATGCTCCAAAAACGTCCGAATTGCTTCCTTTTCCAGATTTCTCTCCCAAAGTACCTAAAATCACAAAAGGAACGATTTAGGGTAATATTTGATCAAATAAATTCAATTCCGGGCTTAAATGACCCCCTAAAAGTGGTTCATTTTTCGCCTCATCATATACCCTTACACTTGAGATTTGCTTGTCCTCAAGCAAATGAGCTTTTATTCTAATCAAAATACAAGTTAGGGGTCATTTAACACTAATATAAAAGTAATTACAACAAATAATCGTTCCACTAAAGACCAAAGACAAGCACGGAAGTCATACACTAGCACCTCACAAATAGTGTTTAGATACTCACATCTCTCGGGTGTAATAAAGTATAAATTACAATATGGAAATGGAAAACATCTCTCACTACCTGTCATAGGAAAATAGATTACCATAGGCTTGGGAAAGGATCAAACCTCCACCACATGGCGTAAGCACCTAGGATAAACTATCAAAGAGGTCTTTTTAAAGGGTTGTAACGTTAGGTGTAGGGATATGAAATACACATTTTTGTTGGATATAGGCAGTCTTTACTGGTGGCGAGTTAACAATCTTGGTTAATTACATGTACAATATGGCGTTGCTAAGCCAAGACTAGACTCGACTTAAGCTAATAAACCAAAAATAACAAAAACATAAAATGAACAAAGAATGAAAAGGGATGGTAGTCCGTATGTTTTTCTCTTTTCTTTTTTCTATATTTTTTTTCTTTTTCTTAATTTTTCGATTTTTTTATTTTTATTTTTATTTTTATTTTTTTAGCATACACTCTTACCCTACCATCCAAAATAATACATCATAGGGATTAAAAATTCCCCTTACACTTGAATTTTTACATACTTTACAATAAACTAATCTAATGACTCGAATTAAGAAAATCAAAACACTTGGAGTACTTTTAAGATTAACGTACATATGGGGGTTATATATGATGTTCTTCCCTATTACTCCATAAAATAAGTACTTTACCCATGATTCCCAATCGTCCCAAAACAATATGTACAACGATATGACTCGACTTAGCAACCATGTAATCAATTAGATAATTAACTTAGGGTTAAACAAATAACAATAATGCGCTAAAGATGAGTGCATACACGGAAGGCTAAGGCGATTTGGGTGTACATTTAAGTGGGGTGTAACAAATTCTTCCTTTAAGTAGGGGTTTCGTGTACTAAAAATGAGTACAACGCTAAGGTGTGGGAAAAATCAATTGACTTAACTAGCCAAGTAATATGACTTAAATGGTCAAGTAATTATGATACGGGTTTAACACAAGGGTGATCCTAATGCCTCTTATCATGTGGTAAATCCTACTACACGAATGTAGTCTCACTAGCGGTCTCGGGATGCATCACTAACGCAAGTTCTAGAATCTAAATGCTACCGGTACACTCATAAGCACTAATAGTAAATGCTTTTCCTATCAAATCTAAAGGCGAACCTCACATATTTGGGTGGAAAATTTTTCTGAATGATACGGTTATGTGCTAGTCATACAATCTCCTATCCATGAGACGCTTGCTATGGCTAAAGTTTCACTCCTAAATGTTGTAAAAAAATTTAAATTTGGGGCTAAAATCACACTAACAAGTATTTCTCATAGTTTTATTACACATCTACCATCAATCAAACAAACTCAAGCGAAAGTGTATCTGTAAGGTATCATCATTTTACCCTCCCCATACACTTAAGATGGACATTGTCCCCAATGTTCAAGTAAAGAATGTAAAAGTGAAATAAGTAAAACGAATGAAATCAAATACTCCCCTGATTCGCTCGGTATGGATAATAAGGTGGCTAGGTTAAATCTTCCTCCAAGAAAATGAACAATCAAAGCTTTCCTTCCGAAAAAATAATCATCTTCTTGTCATACATAACCTGTAAATCCTGAGAAAACAGACAAGGCAACCTCGCATAAAATCGGCGACAATCTACATATGTTACTAAATCCTAGAAAACAAAATAAGATATAATGCTTGTGGAATGATGTTTGCAGATTTCCTGGAGATTATAAAACTAATAATTCAACAAAAACTTTAAGACTCCGTTAGAAAAACAAAATCGGTAAAATTTTCAAAATTTTACATGTGACGCCGTCAAGAGTAAACTCATGACGCCGTCAGAAGTGACCTGCAGAAATTCTTATGTTAAGTTTCTGGAAAATTTCTGGAAAATCTTGGTTCTACTTCCTGGAAAATCCTGCAAAACTTCATTATGACTCGATACAAGCATTTGACTCTAACAAATACGAATATATATATTCACTTAATATTATGGAGAATCATGATCGATTTGTTCCTTCAAAACATATTTGGGGTCTCCCCTTACACTTATCTTTTGCAAAAATACCTTTGGGTGAAGTTAAGACTAGGCCAAACAACCAGGTAAAGTATTTCCACTATTTTAGTTTAGAAACATGATCTACCAACAATAAAAATAAAGCATCCATACGGAAACAAATAAAAAACAAACAAAATAAAAAATCACACAAAACATGGGTTGCCTCCCAAGAAGCGCTTTTCTTTATTTATGAGTCTTGTAGCTAGACTAAAGGTCATGGGTTACTACGTGATACGGGTGAGTTCCTCATTGAGGACATCTTTGGGATCAAACTTAGGTTTTAGCTTCCTATCGGTTTTCTTAGTACGGTATGACCTTTCAAACTTTTCTCCATCCGGATCATACAAAGTCATCTTCATATGCCATGATCCGTCACCTTCTTTAGGTGGCTTGTCCCACCTCCATTTACACTTGTCTCCCTCTCTTTTCCACTTATTCATCTCTATATTAATAGGTATTACACTTAAGAACTCAATCATCTTCCTAAAGACTAAGGGTCCTCAAAAGGATCTAGATCTTCATCTCTAGCTATGAGTTGTTCCACCAAATGTGTCTTTTCAATGAAATCTTTTTCTAAATAGAATGGGCGTTGAGGTCCTATAAAGTTCCTTTCTATCCGAGGTCCATATCTAGACGGTCTCCTATTAATCTCTACCCAATGTGGTGTCGGTTCATCATCACAATCATAACTATGCTTCTTAACATCGTATACCGACCAAGTGTCACCTTCACCTACCGCTATCTTAGACTCCTTGCAATCTATCATGGCGCTAGCAGTTGCTAAAAATCCTCTTCCTACCAACAATGGGCATGTAGTGTCACTAACCATGTCTAGGACGTGAAAATCCGCTAAGATAGTTAACTTTCCTACGTGAACAACTACATCCTTAATCATTCCAACCGGGTGGGCAATACTTCCATCCGCTAGACCTATCAATACCTCCGTCTCCTCTAACTTTCCTAGCTTAAGAGTGGTGAAAAGGGTAAGGGAATCAAGTTGAGGCTTGACCCTAAATCGGCTAGTGTGTCGAAAGCTTCAGATTTTCCTATCTTACAAGGCAAAACAAATATACCCGAATCATCGAGCTTTTTGGGCAACTTGTTTTGAATGAAGGTGGTCCCATTTTTACCTAGTTTAAACTTCTCATATTTTTCTAGGAGGGCACTATAGTAGGGAGCACGGGTTAAGACATCAATAACGGGGCATTCAAGGTGAAGTTCCTTGAATTCATCGTCAAGGTCTTGCGTAGGAGGTGTTTCAACTATGCTTTTGACCGATTTTATATTGGGTGTTTTATTCGATTGGTCCTTTTGAAGAATTTGGTTTTTTTTTAAACACGTGCTCATAGATTTAACCGAGTAGTATTGCGGACAAGAAGTGGGTGACGAAACTAATGATATGGAATTAACGTTTAGTTTCGGATTCTTGACCGTGTCGCTTGGGAATGCTCCCATTTCTCGGTCATTGAGAACTTTCAACAATGTGTCAATTTTGGTGGTCATCTCGCTTTGCTTTTGTTTGAAATCGGCTTCAAACTTAGATATGCAAGCTTCTTGAGATGCCATAAACTTGGAAATCAATCCTTCGAGACTGTTGATACTACCATAGTTGCTAAAAGGATTGTTGTTGAAAGTACGGTTGGAGGGTGGACCGTTTGGTTGGTAACGATTAGGCGGATTGG
>JARVZY010009184.1:0-26940 GCA_030686995.1 Artemisia argyi
TAACAATTTGGTTTTAGGTTTTATATTTATTACGTCAAGTTTATTATTATCGTTGTTATTATATATTTACCATTACAAAATGTTTTTAGCCGAAACTGTAACCCAAAACTAACAAACAACAACAATAATAACAACATCAATCCATGCCGTGACTCGAGACGAGTCACGGCTCGAACCCAAGCGAGCCTAGGCTCTCGGCTAACCAAATCTGAGCAACCAAACACTCCCAAAATCTTGCCTAATCTACACAACACTTCCCCAAGAACATCAACAACAACAAAAATAACAACATTATTGTGGAAAACTAGAAGGGGGATTGAATAGTTTATCGTTTTTTAACTTAATTATCTTTGAAAAGCTTTACGTGTAATTAACGATTCTTACTAATTAACAATAATAAGTATGCAAGAATAAAGAAAGAAATGATCAAACCACAACACGATTATTTATCGTGGTTCGACTACAAGGACTCTTTTTCCTTGCCCTACTCCACGCCCCGAGTATCCAACTCGAGAGTTTCAAGCACTAATCAACAAGGTCCTTTCACCGGTTGAGAAACCTTTACAGTCGTCGCTTACACCTTTATCCGGTACAAAGCTAAATACCGGGTCCTAGTTCAAGGTAGAACCAACCTAACGTTGCCTATCCACTATTTCCGACACTAAGGTAGATGTCGAGTTCTTTTCACAAAGGTACAACCTCTCCTTTCACTCTATGTATTTTGAGGCCTAAAATACTAACCGATCACTTCAATACAAGATATAAATGAAGTATAAACTACAAGATTCTATACACTACAAAGCTAACAAGTCTTGCAACTTTGAGTTGAAACTTGTAACTTCTTGGATGAACGTGTGAACTCCTTTGCTACATAAGAGAATCACACAAGTGAGTTGCTACTCATATAAATGAGAGTATATATGTAATATATGACCTAAAGTGATGATAGAATTCTTGCAAATGGCTTGGTATTTATAGCCAACCAAGCCAGCTGACTGGCGGATCCGGCGGAACCAAAACAAGGGTTCCGCCCTTGTACCCTGAGGGTTCCGCCAGGTCTGACAGTCAAAGACTTAAGAAATCTTTCCATATCAAGAAATGTCAAATCATGTTTCTATAAGTCAACACACTATGGATTGAGTAAAAGACTATCCAAATGTGTAAGAGATCATTATGGAAAGTCAACTACTAGATTTAGTAAGCTTTCCATAAATGCACATGATGTAAGTTATGATGTCATATTATGTTTTCTATATTAAGTAATATAGCAAAGTTGTGTATAGAATGAAATGTATGAAATGTAAAGTCTAGTTATAATAAGACTATAACTAAAATGATGTTTTACTAAAAACTAAAGTTTACACTTTGTCGTTAACAAAACTTAGCAAAGATCGTAAAATATAAATAACGTTTTTAGACGATATTTGTATTAACAATCTCCCTATTTTTGTTGATGACAAAACATAAACCTTGTTTTTAAGTAAATCACTAATTCTAGTGTTAAGTCTTATATAAGTTTGATTTTAAACTTGTTTTACCTAATTCATGATATGATATGCAAGAGTTAAGGATGAGAACAAGTTAGAACAAGTTTAATATTACTTCTCCCCCTTTTTGTCGAAACAAGAAGAAGAGTTACGAAGCGGAAGACTACATGTGCTCCCCCTTGGATAATTCTCCCCCTAAATGGATTGCCAAGGTAGGAAACATGTATTTTGAACCTACAATAAAAGAAGTTAGTTGCCGCACGAGACAAGTGTAGAACAAGTCATGAAGGCCCTTTTTGTTGAAACAAAAAGAAGAGTTGCGAAGCGGAATAATGCAATTCTCATGCTCCCCCTAGAATATTACTCCCATAAATTGGAGTAACAAGGAAGGGATACATGGATTTTGAACCTACACAAAAAATGGTTAGTTGATGATAATGACAATTTGCTTAGCCATAACATAATGTGAGAATATGAGCAAATATATCAAAAGCACAAGCCATATATGAGCAACCAACAATGCAAGAAAAAATAGTAGAGAAGAAGTCACTTAAAGTAAAAGGTTGACTTGCAAAAGTCAATAACAAGAAATGAAAAATTCTAGCCTACTAAATATAAGAAAATAACACTAACAAAGAGAAAATCTTATTTCAATAAATAGAGTAGTCCCTAGGATTTCTTAAATGAGGCAAGGCCTCCACAAAGAATGCTCTAAGCTTGAGGTGGATGAGAGATGGTGTCTAAACGCTTCAAAATGTGGTTTAAGATAAACCTCATTTCGTGTGTAAGTTCACGGATGTCCTATCGACATCCTTCACTAATATGAGCGGTTCTCTCACAATTTACGCAATTAGTGCGAGGAAAGTTTGGTGGAAGGGGTTGATTGGTTGTTGGTGCATCATTTGATGGGGCAAAAGTGGATTGTTGAGAGGTGTTTTGATTTCCTACTCTAGATGAGTGTAATGCTGATTTAGACTCTATGACATGGTTTAGACGAGAGTCAATCAAATGTTTGAAGGCATAAAGATGGTTCAAACTAGTGTTGAGCTCTTCGTGGGTGTTTGAAGACTTGGATCCTATAGATGCTTCGATTTCTTCATAAGTGGGAAATCGGGAATCAAAGTGTTGAGAATGTGTTTGAGGTGGATTGTGTTGTTGGGTATGATGGTGGTTGCTTGATTCTCCATAAAGAGGACCATTAATTTCTTTGTAGATTGGATGGAACAACCATAGTTTTGGTTGATCATGTGGAAAGATTGAGGGTCGAGCATATCGATAAGCCAAACGCTCTATTAATGAAGGTTGATGAGGTTCATGATCTAATGGCTCATTTGGTTGAAACCTTGGTTGTTGTTGAGTTTCCAATTGAGCAATGGTGTCAAAAAGAGGCAATGGTGGTGGATTAAATGATCTTGGTGGTAGGCCTTCTAAGGTTTCTAAATATGGATGTGGTGATGTTGGTGGTGTTTGGTAGAGTTCCATTGGTGTTAAAGTTGGTGATTGAGGTGATGAGCCTTTTGATGGTTGATTTGGTGCCAAAGATGATGTGGGATCACTAGGTGTTTTAGTTGGTGGTGGAGTAGGGATAATGTTAGTTTTGCAAGATTTTGGAGATGGTGTTGGGGTGACAAGATTAAGGAAATTAGTATCATGGATGGGTGAGGAAATGTTGAGTGATGAATCACTTGATGATGATGAGCTTAGTTGGATGGTTTTGTTGAAGAACATGGTTTTACACTCATTCTATTTCTAATGGACTTTAATGATTCAGATGAGGTGTTGGATTTAGTCATTTCAAGTTTTGAGTTAGCTAGACTTGAAAGATTAAGAGATGTGATGGTGATGGTGTGAATTGGAAGTGTGAAAGTTAGTCAATTTATAGGAAGATCATGGTATGGAAAGGAGTGTTTGGATTTGATGTTGTGCCATACAAAAATGGAGGTTTCTAATGATTTGGGAGAGTTATGAAGGTTGTCAAATCATTGGAAGTCAATCCAATGGAAGAAATGGAGTAAGAAGACCAAGATATGCACTAAATGCTTAGTGGTCTTGTCATTGTGTTTTGACTCAGATTTTTCACGGATACGAAGGAACCTTTTTGAGGGTTCCTTGCCTTATGAGTGAGGGTTCCTTGGGTTAGTTATGGTTTAATTTGAATTTTGGTGGGAAATGGGTTTTTATTGATTCTAATGTCTAAGAATGATCCTAATCCAGGTAACTAGTTGTTAGGCATAAGTTTCTAATCTTATAAGATGATTTGGAGGAATGAGGAAAACGAAATATTAAAAATCTAAGAAAAATTTCCAGGTAGTCTGGCGGAACCCTGGGAATACATGGACGGAACCCTTGTTTGGGTTCCGCCATTTCCGTTGGACGAACCTGGGTTTACCTAGAATTCCTACTGGCGCAACCCACTTTTTGGTTCCGCCAGATCCGCCAGTGCCCAGAATTAATACAGAACGTATTTTTGGTGATCGAGACGAAATCAAAAATTTCCAAAAATACTTGGGACAAAAACTTAGAGTCATATCTGGTTAGGAAATGCAAAAAATGAATATGGAAACACTCTTACCGTTAGACTTTGACGGGGGGCTAGCGAAATTCACTATACTTAGTGAAATTTTTCATATACTTGAAAATTTGACAACATTCTAAATGTCGTCGATTCTGCATAAGAGTTAGTTCAATACATTGTTCAACCATAGTAATAGAGTATAAAAGTACAAAACAACATAAGTCACAAAGTTTAACAATATTAACGTTCTAAAACTTAGTTGTTCCAAACGCTCCTTACAAGCGGTCCAACTTCTTCTTAATCTTTCCCAAGTACCTTCCAAAGCACTTCCACATCCCTTTCGTTTGTTTGAATTCTTCGGACTCATTCTCAATAGCGGGGAGTTCTTGAAGGTAATCGAAAGGGGTGAGCTTAGAGTTGGGAAGATCATCATTTTCACTCATTGGTGAAGATGAGGATGAAGGAGAACGAGAACGACGACGTTTCCCTTGAGTCTTAAAGACTCGTTTACCACTAAGAGAAACAAAGGTGTGAGGAATGAGGGAGTAATTGAGATGAATACCTCTATCATTAGGTGGAATGGGTGAGATGGCTCTAAAGAGACGGGTGAGAAGCATTCCATATGGAAGAGCAGTTTTTCCATTTAAAGGTATATTGGTCATTCTTTGTGCCATGTAGTAAGCCAAATTGAAAGGTTGTCTAGTGGAGATACTATAGAGCATATAGCTTAAGCATGTGTTCACATGGTCTCTATTCTCTACGGAACTTATGACATTAGCTCTAAGAACCTCTTCCCATCTCCTAAATTGAGGTTGAAGTTCATTAAGTTCCATTCCAAATGGATCTTTGTCCACATCCTTACCCGAGCGATCCTTCCTAGTGAGAGAAGTTCTGATGAAGAGACGGTCACGAATCACTTCCTTACTAACAAGAGGAGTGGAGTAAAGGGGATGACGTTCATCGGTGTCTAAAGAAGAAAGTGGCCATTTGTCCGTGTAAAGGCAAGTGCCGTTATTTGGAACACTAAGGATTTTTGCAAACTTATCGAGAGATAGGATAGTTTCATGTTGATTGATAGAAAATTTTACGAATATCTCACCATCATCATCGCTTGTGAGCACAACGGTAGCATATAATTCTAGAATAAACCTAGGATAAATAGGCTCATCAATATCTAGGAGACAATCAAAGTTGATAGTAGCTAAGTTTTGACGGATGGAGTTTCCTTCTAGGAAGGATGGGTCAATGGTTCTACCCTCATGAACATAGCGCTTCTCTAACCCCTTAAAGACATCGACTTGGTGTGGAGTAAGACCTTTGGTCATATGGTGTTTGGGTAAGTACTTGAGGGTACCTTTGTGATCGGAGAGAGTTGCGGGAGGCATATTTGTTCCTAGAAATCATAAAATTATGGTTAAGATTAATATTTTTGAGTATGCGTTTTTATGCAAGCAATGTGAAGACTTGGTTGTCTATGATGCGTTTTAATGTTCAAAAATGTTTTTATGATGCAACTTATTGCCTTGAAACATATTATGATCTTAGTGTTTCATAATTAAATGTATTTCTAAAATGTAACCAAAAAGTGCATATAGGATTATGCATTTTAAATTAATTTGGCCTATTGTTTTTATTTGTTTTAACAATGTGATGAAGTGCTATGTTCTAATTATGAATGTGATAAAAAAATGGTTTTACAAGGGATGTTTGGCAAATCGTGATGTCGTAAGAACATAATCAAGTGAGGGTATGATTAGTTTAGTTCTCAACTAAGGTTTTATAATTTTTCATAACTAACAACATAAACCCTAAGATTTTAGAGATTGAATGCGAATAGGAATGCAATGCTTAAATCGGGTATGCAATTAAATAGACAATACTTACAATGTTGCTAGGAATGGAGAATGATTGAAGAGAATACCCAATTTTCGTGTGTGGAGATGTTTTGGTCGTGAATAGTGGCAGTGAATGAGTTGTGGTTGTGGATTAGGGAGTGTTTGGTTTAAACTAGAGATAAATTTGACTGCAGAGTTGGCAGATCCGGCGAAACCAAAAGGAGCGTTCCGCGCGTTTTGTCGCAGGGTTCCGCCAGTTCAGCAGAGGTGGAAAATGTCATCATTTGTTTCGATTTTTGTGATTTTATTCTAATGTTCAGAACTATGATTTTAGGTTACATGAGTCCTAAACTAAGTCTAAGAAGGATGAATGATTCTCATTCAAGAGGTTTTGTGAAAATGTCGACAATATGGTTATCGTATGAAACTTTCGTGGTTGAAATGTTCCTCAATGAACATTTTTACCAAGGTGATGAAGATGGATCTCAGTATGTTAATTGAGAGCCCATTGGATTAGATTATCACTGAGGTTGGTGCTTCCTTAGTTGAAGTAAAGGATGAAAATGTTGATAAGTGGAATTCCGTTGTAGACGTGAGTATGCTTGTTCTAACAGAGCTTGTTGACACGCTTTTCCGTCCAATACGTATTTGAGATCCTCAAGCTTCTTAGATAATCATTGGGTAAGTAAGTATTTATCAAAAGTGCAAGTACCACTTGTGCTTTTTCTATCAACTTAATTATAGGCATTATCCGAGTGGGCACACACTATGGTTTCTATTCCCGTTCCTTTGGGATACCATAATCCCAGGTGTGTAGTATCCTTTGATGTATCCAAACAATCTCTTCAAAATGAATTGTTTTAGGATCTTCTCTAAAATGAGCACATAGACAAGTACTAAACATAATGTTGGATTCATTTATTGTGAGAACAAGTAAACATCCAAACATTTCTTTATGCACTAATCTCATTCTTGATAAGTTATATAAAACTTAATCATTGTGTACTAGTGAATAACTAGGAATGTCTTTGAGTGATTATTTTTTGCTTTTGGAGCTTGCTTAAGTTATCAAAAAGTCTTTCATAGATTAACACTATAACTTCTTTATCTATTTTGAAAGATCTATTTTGTTTCAAGTGTTGTTTTACTCAAATGTCCAAAAACTATTTTTATCAAATTTGTTTAATCACAACTATGACCCATATTTCAAGTTTTATGACCTTGTCTATATTACTTGATTCAATGTTTGATACAAGATGAAAGATGTTATTTTCATTTTGAACTTTTATCCTTAACATTATGACACTAGTTAGCATATGACTTTTGAACATTTATATTTTCTCTTTTTAATAGTTCATATTCCTTGTTATTTTTCTTAATTTTTTTGTCTTACCATCGTTGGATTTTCAACTAAGTCATCATCTACCAAAGGTGATGTCTTAGACGGAGGTGGTCTTTCATCGAATGTTGAATTCAATGATTCCTCGACTCTTTAGGTTTCTTTACATATAAAAAAAATATAGGATTTGTTGTTTTGCAAATATTCAAGAGACACATCTTCATAAGACTATGTGTCGAGTTAGATGTGCAAATCCTTGATGATTATAAAGCATTTTCTCCCATTCATCCTAACGTACTCTAGTGTGCTTTATTACCTTTGTATATCGTATATGAAATTTTATAAAAAGAGAAACATGATCCATAGTGTGTATCACAAAAGTGTTGACATTTGTGAATTGTTTTGTTTTACTAAATTTGCAAGTATCACAAAAGTGTTGGACATCTTATCACTTAGGAGATTCTTAGTTAGCTCACTTGTAGACAAAAATTAAGTGAGACTCACTCAAGAGTTTCTCGTGTCAAATCCTGGTAGTTTAAAGACCCGAAGCACCTTATATCTCCTATTCGTTGTAATGTGGAAATCCTTTGATCACAGAGGATCTAATCCTCGTTATTACTTACAAAACATAGACAACTAAGGGTATGAACTGCTAATACTACACACGATAAATCTTAATGCTAACAATAAGAGACAATAAAAGGTAAGTTGAAATAACGCGTACCTTTTAAATTCCAAAGAAAAGGTACCAAGAAGACAATCATAAAGTGTATTATCTTGGCTTGAAGGAAAGCTTGGAAACTCAATTACTCATGAATCCAAGGAGGTTAGACAAACATATAAAAGCATAGAACATGATATTCTTAATCATAAGTTTCTATTTGAGATTAAACTACTACTAAATCTCTCTCCTAGGCTTAACAAACTCTACTTGCTTTGTTTTACATGTTGATGGTGCATTTAAGTCAATTCCTAATCCGGTTTTATTTCTAAATGACTTTTGACTTTTCAACAATCTTTCAAGAGATTCTGAACTTTCTACAAATTTAACTAACATCTTTCCTTTCTCATTTTGTCTTTTAATTTCATGTTTGTAATCTAGACATATTTTACATTCTAGATCAATTTCAACATTACTCTCAAGTCTAGACATTTCATCTTCTAACATGATTTCTGATGAGGTGAAAAATGATCCGTTTTTAGGGGGTCATTTAAGCCCGGAATTGAATTTATTTGATCAAATATTGCCCTAAATCGTTCCTTTTGTGATTTTAGGTACTTTGGGAGTGAAATCTGGAAAAGGAAGCATTTTGGACGTTTTTGGAGCATAAAAGTGAAGAAAACAGCAAAGTCTCAAATTCCTTGCTGGGAACAGTACTTGACGGCGTCAAGGCTCTGCAAGTGTTTTTCAAGGGTTTTCAACCCTTGAATCCTTACATGTGTTATTAAGATAAGTCTTTTCTTAATTCAATCAATATGTCTATGTGTTGGTTGTCTATATCTTGTGCTTGTCTTGATTCCACCATGTTAGGCTAGATTTATCTTGTGTTTGCTTAGATCTAATGAAACCTAGATGTTGATTATGTGTTGATTACTTGTTTATGGTTGTATTGGATGAATGATTTCAATGTTAGGCTTAAGAAAACTGGCAGATCTCCAAATGGTAACATGCTTCAACGTCTTAGAAAACATGACCGATGTGTACTAGGTTTTATTGGTTGTATTTAATGCATGAGTAAATTCTAATGATCCCATGTTAGGAGCTTCTTGCAGGCTCGACATAGGAGTGAAGTAGGCACTCATAGGATTGGGGAAGTAAGTACGCCACCCCATGAATGGTATTAAGGAATACAATCCGTCATCCACGCAACTATAACAAGTAATTAATGTGTAAAAGACATCTAGGGTGTAGTGAAATCTAAGTAAACACATTTCTCCACTTATTGCTCACAACCTTAGTTTAATATAGTTTTATTTTCATTTTAGTATTTTATTTTGATTGCATCTTAGTATTGGGTTAGTTGACTAGCAACTAATTCCGCCCAAATCCTTCAAACCCGAGATATTTACTTGCTTTCTTAAAAATATAAAAATACAAAAAGAATCATCCCTCAGCTCTAGAACTAGTATTTAGGTTTTCTAATCCTAGCGACACTATTCCTAGCTGAACGATCAATCCCCCGGTACTTGTCATTATACTATACTACATCGATCAGGTACACTGCCTGGTGGGGGTTGTAAGCTTCTCGAGATCCCTCGAGAGGTAAAGCCTGGTGCAATCCCTACGCATCAAGTTTTTGGCGCCGCAGCCCGGGGAAATAGTTATTGTCTAGGTTAGAATCTCTTTTTATTAGGTCTACTTGCTAGATTCTTTTCTAGTAAGATTTTATTTTTATTTTTTTTAGGTTCTCTTTAGTCTATCTTATTTCTTTGTGTTTGTGTTCGTAACTTTTCACCACCCGACATCATGGACGATGGGAACATCTTTGAACCCGTCATCCCACCACAACAAAACCCACCACTAGAACCTCTTAGGCCCCGAACCTTAGGAGAGTATTCCCGACCTAGCCACCAAGGCTATCGAAACACCATTGAGCTCACCGGAGCCAATGTGACCCCCTTGCGATCCGACACCATCCGGTTGGTGCAAAGCGGATGTGCATTCCATGGACTTCGTTTCGAAGATCCAAATCAACATCTTAAGGACTTCCTAAAAATCGTAGACTCCATAGACCTGGATGTTGAAACTAGAGAGACAACCCGATTACGCCTATTCCAATTCTCTCTACGGGATCAAGCTAGTCAATGGCTTGAGCGTTTACCCGCGGGATCCATCACCAAATGGGATGATCTCACCACTCGTTTCCTTGCTCAATTTTTTCCCACCGGGGATAACTACTAAGCTTAGAAATGACATCTTGATATTCCAACAACGTCAAAATGAATCTCTTTATGAAGCATGGACTCGTTTCAAGGACTTACTCCAAAAAGTCCCTCATCATGGCATAGATCTTTGGCTCCAAGTCCAAATCTTTTATGACCATATTGATCTCTCCACGAGGCGAGCCATTGACCAATCAGCCGGTGGTAAGCTACGTGATCTAAGTACGGAACAATCATGGGAACTCATAAAAGATCTTGCTCTCTATGACAACGAAAGTTGGAATGATCCCCGTGATTTGAACAAAACGGTCAAGGCAATATCTTTGCCTTCGAACAACTCTAGCACTCCCGACCGTAGGATCATGGAACTTGAAGACCAAGTCAAGTTTCTCATGAAATCCTACGAAGCTCCTAAGCCTTCAAGCCAAGTGAACAAAATCACTTCTTCATGCGAATTATGTAGTGGTCCCCATGACACTCGTGATTGTGTGGAACTCCCCGGAACAGCTTTTGCGGACTACGCATCCTCGCGTACCGACGAAGCGGGAGATAAGTGGTACACTTTCAAACCCGAGCCAAACCCTTACGGTGATTCCTACAACCCCTCTTGGAAAAATCACCCAAACCTTAGGTGGAAACAAAATCAACCCACTTCTTCCAATCCGCCTAATCGTTACCAACCAAACGGTCCACCCTCCAACCGTACTTTCAACAACAATCCTTCTAACAACTATGGTAGTACCAACAATCTTGAAGGATTGATGTCTAAGTTCATGGCATCTCAAGAAGCTCGCATAGCTAGGTTTGAAACCGAATTCAACCAACAACAAACGGAGATGACCAACAAGATAGACAACTTGTTGAAAGCCCTCAACAACCAAGCGTTAACCACACCTAGGAAGGACACTAGGGACACCAATAACATAATCCAAATTAAGGACCCCTCATCATCTAAACATGTCCACTTTGTCAATGTTGTCACCATTAAGCCAATAGATAAGGAAATAGAAGAAAGTGACAAGGATGAAGTTGGAGTAGAAACCGAGACTAGGGATGAAAGTAGGGAAGTTGAGATTAAAAAGGGAGAGGAATTAGAGGAGGTAGAGACTATAGAAAAGTACTTTGATAAGTTGCCCACCAAGGAAGAACGGGAATACCATAAGGATTTATTCGATAGTCCCAAGAGACCATATATCCTTGGCACACCCCTTATCAAAATGGGAGACCCCTATAACATCAACATACCATGCAACATCGGGCATATGCATATATGGAAAGCTTACATCGATCCTAGATCTCCCGTAAACATCATGACTAGGACTTATTACAATTTGGTGATGAAGAGACAACTTGATTTTAGGATGATGCCCAATAAGAATTTGATAAGTAACTTTGTAGGGAGAGTGAAGGGATTGCATGTGATTATAAGTAATTTCACTTATGAGATCGATTTTATGATAGTGGAAGACACTCGTCCGGTGATAGATGATTGCCTAAGCCAAATAATATTCTGAAAACCATTTGTTGAGGCCACTAGGATGAGTTATGATCCGACTTTAGGAATAGTTAGATTCAAGAAAGAGAATGATGAGATTGCCTACCAAATGCCTTACAAAATTGAGCAATACCGCCTTCTTTCTAATATAGAAAAAGAACACAAGCAAGCGGCTTATTATAGGAATGATGAGGATAGACGTAGAGGAGTAGAGTATATGAAAAATAGGATGCTTGGTTTCTATAAAGAATGCTTGCAATTAGGTCCGGAATACAAAACTGGTTTAGAAGACGACCTAGAGAGTGAAACCAATGATGAGATCACGTAGTAACCCATGACCTTGAGTCTAGCTACAAGACTCATAAATAAAGAAAAGCGCTTCTTGGGAGGCAACTCATGCTTTGTGTGATTTTATTTTGTTTGTTTGTTATTTGCTTCCGTATGCATGCTTTATTTTTATTGTTGGTAGATCATGTTTCTAAACTAAATAGTGGGAATACTTTACTTTGTTGTTTGGCCTAGTCTTAACTTCACCTAAAAATATTTTTGCAAAAGATAAGTGTAAGGGGAAACCCCAAATATGTTTTTGAGAAACAAACCGATCATGATTCTCCACAATATTAAGTGAACATGTATATTCGTATTTGTTAGAGTCAAATGCTTGTATCGAGTCATAATGAAGTTTTGCAGGATTTTCCAGGAAGTAGAACGAAGTTTTTCCAGAAATTTTCTGGAAACTTAACATAAGAATTTCTGCAGGTCACTTCTGACGGCGTCATGAGCTTGCTCTTGACGGCGTCACGTGTAAAAATCTGGAAATTTTACCGGTTTTGTTTTTCTAACGGAGTCTTAAGGTTTTTGCTGAATTATTAAGTTTTATAATCTCCAGGAAATCTGCAAACTTCATTCCAGAAGCATTATATCTTACTTTGTTTTCTAGGATTTAGTAACTTATGTAGATTGCCGCCGATTTTATGCGAGGTTGCCTTGTCTGTTTTCTCAGGATTTACAGGTTATGTATGACAAGAAGATGATTTATATTCTGGAAGGGAAGCTTTGATTGTTCATTTTCTTGGAGGAAGATTTAACCTCGCCACCCTATTATCCATACCGAGCGAATCAGGGGAGTATTTGATTTCATTCTTTTTACTTATTTCACTTTTACATTCTTTACTTGAACATTGGGGACAATGTTCATCTTAAGTGTAAGGGGAGGGTAAAATGATGATACCTTACAGATACACTTTCGCTTGAATTTGTTTGTTTAATAGTAGATGTGTAATAAAACTATGAGAAATACTTGTTAGTGCAATTTTAGCGCCAAATTTAAAATTTTTTACAACATTTAGGAGTGAAACTTTAGCCATAGCAAGCATCTCATGGATAGGAGATTGTATGACTAGCACATAACCGTACTTTCAGAAAAAATTTCCACCCAAATATGTGAGGTTCACCTTTAGATTTGATAGGAAAAGCATTTACTATTAGTGCTTATGAGTGTACCGGTAGCATTTAGATTCTAGAACTTGCGTTAGTGATGCATCCCGAGACCGCTAGTGAGACTATATTCGTGTAGTAGGATTTACTACATGATAAGAGGCATTAGGATCACCCTTGTGTTAAACCCGTGTTATAATTACTTGACCATTTAAGTCATATTACTTGGCTAGTTAAGTCAACTAATTTTCCCACACCCTTAGTGTTGTACTCATTTTTAGTACACGAAACCCCTAGTACACCCCTCCGAGCCTATCTTTTCGTTTCTAACTTTAAGCATTTTACTTAAAGGAAGAATTTGTTACACCCCACTTAAATGTACAACCAAATCGCCTTAGCTTTCCGTGTATGCACTCATCTTTAGTGCATTATTGTTATTTGTTTAAACCCTTAGTTAATTATCTAATTGATTACATGGTTGCTAAGTCGAGTCATATCCTTGTACATATTGTTTTGGAACGATTGGGACTCATGGGTAAAGTACTTATTTTATGGAGTAATGGGGAAGAACATCATTTATTACCCCCATATGTACGTTAATCTTAAAAGTACTCCAAGTGTTTTGATTCTCTTAATTCGAGTCATTAGATTAGTTTATTGTAAAGTATGTAAAAATTCAAGTGTAAGGAGAATTTTCATTCCCTATGATGTATTATTTTGGATGGTAGGGTAAGCGTGTATGCAAAAAAAATATATATATATATATATATAGAAAAAGAAAAGAGAAAAAACATACGGACTACCATCCTTTTTTATTCTATGTTCATTTTATGTTTTTGTTATTTTTCATTTATTAGCTTAAGTCGAGTCTAGTCTTTGCTTAGCAACGCCATATTGTACATGTAATTAACCAAGATTGTTAACTCGCCACCAGTAAAGACTGCCTATATCCAACAAAACCGTGTATTTCATATCCCTACACCTAACGTTACAACCCTTTAAAAGACCTCTTTGATAGTTTATCCTAGGTGCTTACGCCATGTGGTGGAGGTTTGATCCTTTCCCAAGCCTATGGTAATCTATTTTGCTATGACAGGTAGTGAGAGATATCTTCCGTTTCCATATTGTAATTTATACTTTATTACACCCGAGAGATGTGAGTATCTAAACACTATTTGTGAGGTGCTTGTGTATGACCTCCGTGCTTGTCTTTGGTCTTTAGTGGAACGATTATTTGTTGTAATTACTTTTATATTAGTGTTAAATGACCCCTAACTTGTATTTTGACTAGAATAAAAGCGCATTTGCTTGAGGACAAGTAAATCTCAAGTGTAAGGGTATATGATAAGGCGAAAAATGATCCGTTTTTAGAGGGTCATTTAAGCCCGGAATTGAATTTATTTGATCAAATATTGCCCTAAATCGTTCCTTTTGTGATTTTAGGTACTTTGGGAGTGAAATCTGGAAAAGGAAGCAATTCGGACGTTTTTGGAGCATAAAAGTGAAGAAAACGCCAAAGACTTAATTTTCCAAGCTGGGAACAGTGTGTGACGGCGTCAATAGGAAGAAGTTGACGGCGTCAAGAGTAAAGATCATGACGACCCAGTACAGAAATGAAGACGTCACAAAGTAGAGCGTCAAGAGTTAAATATGTGACGGCCTGGAAAAGTGGACTACATGACGGCGTCAGATGTGGATCAAGGCAGTCCGAGGATTATTTTGGCGGCGAGATGACGGCGTCACAAGGTTGTTCTTGACGCCGTCAGCCTCTAATATCTATATATAGTTTTCTAATTTTCATTCATTATAGAGGAACAAGTTTGGAGAAACCCTAAGGCCGAACCATATACGAATTTTACAGTTTTTCAAGGGTTTTCAACCCTTGAATCCTTACATGTGTTATTAAGATAAGTCTTTTCTTAATTCAATCAATATGTCTATGTGTTGGTTGTCTATATCTTGTGCTTGTCTTGATTCCACCATGTTATGCTAGATTTATCTTGTGTTTGCTTAGATCTAATGAAACCTAGATGTTGATTATGTGTTGATTACTTGTTTATGGTTGTATTGGATAAATGATTTCAATGTTAGGCTTAAGAAAACTGGCAGATCTCCAAATGGTAACATGCTTGAACGTCTTAGGAAACATGAACCGATGTGTACTAGGTTTTATTGGTTGTATTTAATGCATGAGTAAATTCTAATGATCCCATGTTAGGAGCTTCTTGCAGGCTCGACATAGGAGTGAAGTAGGCACTCATAGGATTGGGGAAGTAAGTACGCCACCCCATGAATGGTATTAAGGAATACAATTCGTCATGCACGCAACTATAACAAGTAATTAACGTGTAAAAGATATCTAGGGAATAGTGAAATCTAAGTAAACACATTCCTCCACTTATTGCTCACAACCTTAGTTTAATATAGTTTTATTTTCATTTTAGTATTTTATTTTGATTGCATCTTAGTATTGGGTTAGTTGACTAGCAACTAATTCCGCCCAAATCCTTCAAACCCGAGATATTTACTTGCTTTCTTAAAAATATAAAAATACAAAAAGAATCATCCCTCATCTCTAGAACTAGTATTTAGGTTTTCTAATCCTAGCGACACTATTCCTAGCTGAACGATCAATCCCCCGGTACTTGTCATTATACTATACTACATCGATCAGGTACACTGCCTGGTGGGGGTTGTAAGCTTCTCGAGATCCCTCGAGAGGTAAAGCCTGGTGCAATCCCCACGCATCAATTTCCTTTTCAAAATTTATTCACAAGAAATTTTGAAGGTTCATTGTTAAAGATAATTTTTAGGTCCATGTTACATAAACGTTTAGACTCATTTTCTAGTTTAGAAAACTGTATGATAAATGTGTCAAAGCAAAAGTGTTTGGTTTTAAAATGTACCTTACTTGTTGGTTTAACAAAATGACAAACACAAACCAGATAGTTGTAATCGTCTTCGTCCATGTCACTCCATGATTCGAAAAAGAGTCTTCTTTGAGCTTGACACATGTTTTCTTTGTCACTAATACCTTCATTGAAAACATTTAAACTCGTAGTACTTGTGTTAATTTCAACTAAATATCTATCCATTAGTTTTTCTAATATTACTAACTCATGTGTAAAATCAAATTGATTATCTTTGACTTGACATTTTTCATGATGGAGGTTTAATATATTTTTCTAAATATCATTAGCCGTTTGACAAAAAAATACTCTTTCATATTCAATCTTTGGTAAAACTTTATAGATCATTAACTTAGCCTTTTTTTTTTCTTTTTTTTTTATATCAAATTTTAGATAATCATCTTGATTTTCAAAACTTGTTTTTGTTAGTTTAAAATCACCATTGGAAATAATATGCCAAAGATCTTGATCAATTGATTTCACATAGTTTTCAAATTTACTTTTCCATTTTCTTTTTTCAAATAGCGGTGGCCTTTTAAATAGATTGCCCTTCTTTGAGATTTTCAAAATCCATGGATCGATCCAAGTTTTAAAATACAATATATTTTAAAGATCTTGAATAACGTAGCTCTTGATACCAATTGTGGAAAACTAGAAGGGGGGTTGAATAGTTTACCGCTTTTTAACTTAATTATCTTTGAAAAGCTTTACGTGTAATTAACGATTCTAACTAATTAACAATAATAAGTATGCAAGAATAAAGAAAGAAACGATCAAACCACAACACGATTGTTTATCGTGGTTCGGCTACAAGGACTCTTTTTCCTTGCCCTACTCCACGCCCCGAGTATCCAACTCGAGAGTTTCAAGCACTAATCAACAAGCTCCTTTCACCGGTGGAGAAACCTTTACAATCGTCGCTTATACCTTTATCCGGTACAAAGCTAAATACCGGGTCCTAGTTCAAGGTAGAACCAACCTAACGTCGCCTATCCACTATTTCCGACACTAAGCTAGATGTCGAGTTCTTTTCACAAAGGTACAACCTCTCCTTTCACTCTATGTATTTTGAGGCCTAAAATACTAACCGATCACTTCAATACAAGATATAAATGAAGTATAAACTACAATAGTCTATACACTACAAAGCTAACAAGTCTTGCAACTTTGAGTTGAAACTTGTAACTTCTTGGATGAACTTGTGAACTCCTTTGCTATATAAAAGAATCACACAAGTGAGTTTCTACTGATATAGATGAGAGTATATATGTAATATATGACCTAAAGTGATGAGAGAATTCTTGCAAATGGCTTGGTATTTATAGCCAACCAAGCCAGCTGACTGGCGGATCCGGCGGAACCAAAACAAGGGTTCCGCCCTTGTACCCTGAGGGTTCCGCCAGGTCTGACAGTCAAATACTTAAGAAATCTTTCCATATCAAGCAATGTCAAAATCATGTTTCTATAAGTCAACACACTATGGATTGAGTAAGAGACTATCCAAATGTGTAAGAGATCATTATGGAAAGTCAACTACTAGATTTAGTAAGCTTTCCATAAATGCACATGATATAAGTTATGATGTCATATTATGTTTTCTATATTAAGTAATATAGCAAAGTTGTGTTTAGAATGAAATGTATGAAATGTAAAGTCTAGTTATAATAAGACTATAACTAAAATGATGCTTTACCAAAAACTAAAGTTTACACTTTGTCGTTAACAAAACTTAGCAAAGATCGTAAAATATAAATAACGTTTTTAGACGATATTTGTATTAACAATTATCCCACCCCCACCACCACCCAAGCCTCGGTGGTGGGGTGGGTCGACTGCCGAGAAGAAAGAAGGCCAAACGGACCCTCAACTATGATCAAACAACAAAAATATATACACCCTCGCTATCTCAAACTTGAAACAAAAAAATAATATCAAAACCCTCACCGAGTCACGAGTTGACACGGTGAGTTGAGACTGAGTCGCGACAAAAACAATCCCACACGGTTTTAAAGGTTTAAAACATTATCAAAAATGATTTTTATAAAAGATTAACATTAAAATCGGTTTAAATAAAAGATTTGAAAACTAGAGTTTTAAAAATAACGAATGAAATGGGGTTAGGAGTGGCGTGTGGGCGCGTTATTTACCGTCGAAAAACAAAGAGGTGGTGGTGGGTGGTCTCGGTGGTGGTGGCAGCGTACGGTGGAGGTGCGTGGGGCGCGTACGGGGTGATTGGAGGGGTGTGGGTGGTACGGTGGTGATGGGTGTGTCCCGATCTATCGATTGGTGTAAGAATATCGGTGGCCGGAAAATTTTTCCGGTGGCGGCCGCCGAAAACTGCTGGTGTAGCCGGAATGTGGCCGACCGGATCTTCAAAGGAGAGAGAGAGAGAGAGTTTGAGGTTTGAGTGTGTGTTTTTATATAAATAAAATGAGAAAAAGTTATTAGTGGGGGTGTATATATAATAAAGTGTAGGGTAAGTTTGTTATTAATGAAAGTGTAGGGGTTAAAGGGTAAATATCTCGGGGACCAAAACTGCCTACGTAGTTATACTTCTCATAAAAACGGTTTGGGGCTCAAACGACATAGCAAACGGACTCTAAAAATTACGAAACTTGCGCCATTGTTCACGAAATCATTTTTCCCATCAAATCAAGTATAAACTTCAAAGTTTTTCTCAAACTCAATATAATTCAAATAATTTGGCAAATGCAATACGATTCGAGTTTTTTAGGTTGTGCTGAGTCAATCAAGGAATAAAGTTCTCGTTTCCAAATATATCTCACGTTTCTTAAGCCCAAATGACATGCAATAAAAGTTTTAATGTATTTCAGGTACAAAAATAGATATTTGGCTAGAAATAGGTTTTTAAGAAAAGTATCAGGTGTTACCAAAAGTGATTTTTTTAATCTTTATAAAAATAAATTGTTAAGATTGTTTCATTTTATAAATTGTTAGAGCATGAGGTACAGTTGAGCCATGGCTACCAGCCTACTTTTTTCGACGGCGCACCACGCGGTGGGATTTTTTTTCTTCTTTTTTGGTGGGTTTGTGTTTGTATGTTGTGTTTGTGTTTATATGTTGCAGTTTTTTTGTTTTTATTATTAATATTTTTTTTTGGGGTTCTTGAGTTGCAGGTCACGATGGAGAAGAAGACCAAAAGGTTTTTTTTTTTTTTTTTTTTTTTTTTTTTTTTTTTTTTAATTAATTTATAGTTTTACCTTTGAAGTTTGATTTCATTGTCATCTTTATTTTAATGTCACATCAGTAATTTATAAAGTACATCAAGACCTGGTGGAGCATATATATTAGGTTTTTATTTTTATGCAACTTTTTATTTTTTTAATGTAATTTTTTTAATTAATAAAATTTATTTTAGTTAATATTGTGCATGTTTTACTTTATATATATATATATATATATATATATATATATATATATATATATATATATATATATATAATGGTAGATGGCATCACATTTTTTGTTGCCAACTGAATGGCCAGAATGTATGTAATGAGATTTCTGATGCCATATAGATTTTTGCTGACACGACATCACTTTTTGTCCATGGCACGAGAGTCACGGCTCCACTATATCCAGTGCTCTTAAAATTGTTTCATTGGATCTCTAAAAAAAGGGAGATGATTTGTGCACCATTTCTTTTTGTCTATACACCACTAAATCATACCAATAATGCACACAGTACAACACCGCTATGCACAATTTAATGGTGGATGGCAAATAAAAATGGTGTACAAATCACCTCCCCTAAAAAATATTGAGTTTATATTTAACTCTAACTTTATACAGCTAAGATACGTAAATTAAATCTCAAATTAACTAGCATGACAAACTTTTTCCACCATCTATTAAAAGGGTTGACTATTTAATAATTGGAAGGTTGCCGATGATGGCGCAACAATGTATGCAAGGAAATAAAAGTGTCAACTTTTTAGGGATAATTGTGTTGTCTTTTTCTCTAATTAGTGGTAATCAGTCAAACATGCAAGGAATGTACTACTTATTTGTGAGGATTTAGAGGCAAATTAACTGTGATTTCCAAATCATCACAGTATTTAGGCATCGTCAAACTTTGTTATTTTGTTTCTTAACGATTAACCAAAGTTGTAAGACTATCTAATAAATCATTATTAGAGAGTATACATGTATTGCGGTAACGACAAAAATGTACAGTAATTAATATTTTAGCGACCAATGTTTTTTCGGTTATACATTTTTTGTGCTAAAAAGTTTACGTATAATGAGAATTTTAGGTTCGAATGACTTTAAGAGATAGTAATGTATTCCGTGCTAATAAGTTTACAGATAGTGAGAAATTTAAGTTTAAGAACATTAAGAGAGAGCAATAAACTTTTTATGTAAAAGAAAGGGATAATTCCATATTTACCCAATTTAAACATGAAAATGTCATATATACCCAAAATACAAGTTTTGGATGCATGATTTACAATACACTTAAAGCATGCTTTGGGTAAATATGACATTATCATGTTTAAGTTGGGTAAATATGGAATTGCCCCTAAAAGAAAATATAAAGCTAGAGAATGATTAGGACAATAAGTAGTAACGATGTGACAAGATCACTTGTAATTAAAACAAATATAAAAGATTTTGCTAATCTCTGGATAAACTGTAAAGGATTAGTTACATATATAAGAAATATTGATGTTAATTAATATTAAAATGATAATTAATTACTGTAATTTTAAAGATAAATGAATATTTATTAAATGCATTTTTTGATTTAAAAGAAAATTTTGTCTTCATTAATTGCGTTTAATCCTTTGCCAAGTGTGCAGAGATTAGCAAAACGCATATAAAAAAGAAAGAAAAAAATCTATTTGATTAGATAAGTAATCTTGCCACAATAGGGTTACGATTGTCTCAAGTTAGGGCATTATGAGTCATATTGGATTTGATCCAATAGCTCAAATACTAGTAAAAAGAAATTCTTTTGATTTGAGTCATTTGATCAAATCTAATGCTCTTTTGATTTGAGACATTGGATTAAATTCAATGGCTCATAATACCCTAATTTGATTCAAGTTGTATTTACAACTTGAGAGAATCCTTGTCCGCCACAATATTGTGTGATCTTTTATTTTTTTTTTGTTTTTATTTAAGACATAACATTTTCCTTTTTAACTACTAAAATAGAACTTCACTGTAAAAGGGTGACTATTAACTACCTCGATCCTAAGTTGCACCTTTATAAATACTAAAACAGAAGGTTTTTTTATTTTTTATTTATTTTTTTAAAAGCAAAATATAATTAGAGTTGTAAATGTCAATAAAATTTTCATGTCATATTACATTATAAATTTATAGACTTACTTTCACTAAATTTAATCTTGTTAAAATAAATTCAAGATGTATAAATTATTTCATGTTTTCAGTTGTTACAAATAATAATAATAATAATAATAATAATAATAATAATAATATATTTCATTTCATTTTTTGGTTGCTATAAAAAATCAAAGTCCATAAAATATTCTCTAGCCAGTTGGTGGTTTGGTACGGATTAATCTGTTTATAAAAAAAATGTTTTAATTCATTTAAGCAAAAATCATATTTAAATATGATAATTTATAAGTTCATTTAATGTGTATTTAATGCATTTTTTCAAGGCTTTTAAGATCGGGATCCTACCCAGGATCGTTTTCGTGTTTGCAAAATCGTGATCGTAAGATCAGATCGGTAAGATCGGATCGGGATCCTAAGATCCTACTATCATCTCATTTTCTAATGACCTTTGTAATATTATTAAAATCTTCAAATTATTATATATCATAAACACGAAATTATATAAATGTTTTATGAAAATGTAGTCCTAAATTACAAATATGAAATATTTAAGAAGAATCACATGTTGTATTTTAAATTATAGAAAAACATAAACCATAAATTTGTAGTTTTTAAGTTTGCGGTTCGATGAAAGTAAAACCAGATCGGAGTAGATCTTAAGATCGTATGTTTAGGATCGGGATCCTATAAGATCTTAAGCTTGTTAAGATCCTACTTAAGATCCGGATCATTTTTGCTATGTAGAATCGTAAAATCGTAAAATCATAAAATCAAAATCGGGATTTTTTTTGATTAATTAAAAAGGTTTGTGTTTATTAACTATTAATTAACCTGTGCACAGTAGTCACTTGTCATCAAATCCTTCGTATTAACATAAAATTTTCCCACCTAAATTAATTTACGAAACATTTCAAACTTCATCAACCTGTCAGTATGTAGCCCATCTAAAATCTCTTAAAATTAACAAAAAAGTCCTTGCCAAAAATATACATGATTTACTTTCCAAAAAAAATAAAAATAAAAATCAAATCTATGTAATTATTGTCCGTTTTATTATTCTCTATTTCTCTTACATATCTTGGTACCACTTAGTTAATAAACTTTAACTAACCAACTAGCAAATATAATATTTTTTGTTTAAATCATAAATATATACCAAATCACATTAAAAAATGAAATAAAATAAAATAATTATATTTTTATGCTTTATTTGGAGCACGTCCTGAAGACTTTCACACTCATCCCTGTCTCTCTCTCTAGATATGCTCAAGATTTTGAAACTGGTAAAGGGTTCAGTTTAGATTACACAGTCAGTTGGTTCTCAAGACATAACTGTGTGTTTTCACTGTGTGAGAGAGAGAGAAAAAAGTGTAAAAAAGATGGTGAATCCACTCTCACTTCACATCTTCATTCTTGTTCTACTTGCAGCTTTCACACCTTCTTACCAAGGTTACATTCTTATTTTTATTTATTGGTCATGTTGAATCTTTAAGTTAATGCTACTTGTTTATATGCTAAGTTTACTAGATTAAGAGTTTTGGTTTTAATTTTGATCTATTGGATCACTGCTTTGGCTTTTTGTGCTTACTATGGTTTAATATAGATTAAAAAAAATGGTAACTTGTTAGGTAGTATTTTTGTTCTTTTATTTTTGTTATTGAGATCAAATGCAAATTATAATGTTTTAGCCTTTTTAATCGCAACCATACAAATTGGCTGAAAGATTGGATTTTTAGTGTATATGATATCAAGAAAGCTTAGATTGATTTGGGTTTAGACCGGTTTGAAGTGACTATGTATCTATGTTAATTCTTGAACTAAATGAAGTTAAAAAGTTGCTTACTTTGGTTGTTTTTTGTATTTCTTAATTGGGATATTTATCTAGCTTTATTTGTTTTATATGAATGTAGCACCGTATGCTTTGAGAATAAGCTGTGGAGCCCGCAACGATGTCCACACAGCACCAACGAATACATTTTGGTTTAGGGATTTTGGATATAGTGGTGGGTACTTTACAAATGCAACCCGTCCTAGTTTTATCACTCCACCACTTAGTACACTGCGTTATTTCCCTTTATCTGAGGGTCCGGAAAATTGCTACCATATAGAGAGAATACCTCATGGGCACTATTCAGTTAGGATCTTTTTTGGGTTAGTTAAGGATCCCACTTTTGATAACGAACCTTTATTTGATGTTTCGGTTGAAGGAACGTTAGTTTACTCATTGTCTTCCGGTTGGAGTAATCATGATGACGAGCAAGCTTTTGTTGAGGCACTTGTGTTTCTCGAAGATGGAAGTTCAACAATATGTTTCCATAGTACTGGTCATGGTGATCCTGCTGTGATTTCTATAGAAATTCTACAAGTTGGTAATCATGCATATTACTTCGGGCATGAGTGGGGCCGAGGAACGATTCTAAGGACTCATAAAAGACTAAGTTGTGGTGCTAAAGCTCCAAGATTTGATGTGGATTATAGTGGGAACCATTGGGGTGGAGACCGGTTTTGGAATTCTATTAGTACATTTGGTCAAAATTCTGATGAACGGTTGACTACAAAAAATGCTATTAAGTTATCCTCTAATAAACCAAATTATTACCCCGAAGCACTTTATCAAACTGGGCTTACTAGTACTGATAATGAGCCTGATTTAACTTACACAATGGATGTGGATCCAAATAGAAATTATTCTGTTTGGTTGCATTTTGCGGAGATTGATCCTTCGGTCAAAGGGGCCGGAGAGCGGGCCTTTGACATTCTAATTAATGGTGATACCGTTTTTCAAGAAATTGATGTTGCTAATATGAGTGGAGGTGTAAATAGTGCTCTTGTACTGAACACAACGGTTGCTGTTAGTGGGAGGAGTTTGACAATAACTATGCATCCTGTTAAAGGAAGTCATGCCATAATCAGCGCCATTGAGATATTTGAAATTGTTAGAACTGAGGCCAAAACTTTGATTGAGGAAGGTACAATTTTTTTACAATCTTGCTCTTTATTTTCTGAATGATTTTGTGAATCTTTTTGTTTTGTTTCCATCCCTGTATAGTACAAATGAATGGTCGAAAAGTTGGTCAAACTGTATTCATGTATTATTATGTTTCTTGTTTGAGAATCTAAGGATTAATAGTAATCAAGTTTTAAACCTTTCAAACCGTGTGACATATCCTCGAGATTGCAACAGATTGTTTTTTTAAGAAACAAAATTCAGGAAGAATGTTACATGTGTATTAAAGTCTTCAATACCTAACTTACGATGCAATTTTTGAAACAAAGTATCCAACGTACAATAATATTGCTGAAGAACTAATATAGGCTAAGTTAAACTTGATGATAGCACGTGAACTAAATTTATCAGAAGTACTCAAAACTAAAGGTTTCCCTAAATTATTTATGGCGGCCTTATAAAACTTACAAATCCCCTCTTTCGAGTGAGAGGCATAAGTGGCTCAATGGCTGAAGTTGATAGTGGACTAGTGGGATTGGCTTTCGTGTTTTATGATAGAGGCTATACGTTAGTGCTATTACCAAAATACACCATATTTTTGTGCAACATATGATTAAACATGCAATATGGCTATCTAAGAGATCTTGGATTTATACTGAATAGATAAGATCTTGGTAGCGAGAGAAACAGGTGGCAGTTTTATAATATTGAAGCTTAAAATGGCAGAATGGTGTTTATTTTGGGAATGGCGTAATTAAATTATCGTCCTGACTATGAGTTTTAAATCTCATGAAAGTGCCTGGTGGTTGTATTCTTTTGTCACCTAAGAATTTGAATGCAAGTGTCCGCAGCCCCTGATCACTTGTGAAGCATAATTACAAACTGAAAACTCAGATCATATGGTTGTCAGATGTATTTTCCTATGATTCCTCCAGTCTTGTACTCTTGTAAATATTCACGTATCACCCTCAGTTCAATCAATTGTTGATGATGATATGGAAGGTGGTGGCTGTGTGTCAATGGGGATAGTATAGGTGATTTAAGATGTTAGATGGTGCCACTTCATTTTTGGTTTAAATCACTCTTTGCTTGAATATATTTAGATTCGTTGGTACTTGTACACTCAAATGTGGTGGAAGACTGCGTTACTTCTCGATGGCTCTCACTTCCATTCATAGACCACTGGTTTTTTGTTTGTCTCAACAAGTTGTCAACATATAGGATGCACTAAACTTGTTGGATTCTTCCATTGTAGTATGTGAAGTTTGTGAATGACAATAACGCAAAGACGTTAGAAACCATTAGCAGATAATATCCTTCATCCATATTGTCATCCACTACTTTCAACCTTGCCTTTGAGCCTTTCTATCTGTAAAACAACTCGAGTATAGACAGAGAAACTGCTGATATACATTTTTGTACCAGAAAGAACCTAACTTTGATGAACATCAGAAACCTAATGCAACCTCAAGGGTTGTCTCTCGGAGCATCATTTTGAAGCTCAGTTTAGCTCTTCAAAGTCCAAACCCTTCATCTAGCCAACTAGATCCTGTTTATTTAAGCACTAGTGTTGACAAACTAAACAATTAATCTGCTGAGTATTGTTTATAGAAAATTAGTGAACTTTTTATCCTGCTATTTTATTGGTTTGAACTAATCTGACTATTTTGTTATTGAGTGGTAATTTTAAACATTTAATGGAATTTAAAGCCTCGAAAAGGAAATTATATGATGTGTTTATACTTTATTTTTACTTGTAGTAAAAGCGCTGCAAAAGTTGAAGACTGCATTGGGTCTTCCTCTTCGTTTTGGATGGAATGGTGATCCATGTGTTCCACAACAGCATCCATGGAGTGGAGTAGACTGTCAATTTGATAGTGTCAAAGTTAAATGGTTCATTGATGGACTGTAAGTTCTTCTGCATTCACCTGACCATATTCTGATATGATTCCTCATATTGATGTGTGTGGATATCTGCAAGAATATAAAATCTATAAAATCAACCCATTCTAGATAGGGCAAGTTGTATAGTCTCTATAAGGGACAATTGAGTATTTATGCTGTTATGCAGATCGATGATTTTCGTAAAACCTAAAAAGCAGTTAAATAAGAATGAGTTATGATTTCATTTAAAATGAAATATGCTGTTTTGACCCCTTTGGTTTTAACATCTCTCCACTTGTTTTCTCTTTATGAGTTTAGTGGTTAATTTGGACATATATGGTCACACTATATAAGAGTAGTTTTGCTGAAGGCATTGTCTGCGTGTTTCGATGTACTTCCATTATACTTGAATTAAAAGATCATCTTTGGAGTAAACTTTAAGTAACACACTAAAATCATTGTTACCGTTATAAAAAATTGAATTTGCCAGCAATTGATCCATGATTGACATACATTCTCATTGGTGGGTCCATAGGCATGATATATACTATGTGAACCTATAATCTCGCTTCATTGCTTCTCAAAACTCGAAGGACCAAAGATGTTAGTTAGAAACTTTGTAACCGAAAGTTAGTTACAGAAGTTAGTTATTGAAAAGTTAGTTATTAGTTATACCGGTTGGAACTATAACCGAAAGGACACAATGGTTGGGTCATGTCGATTCAAACCTTATATATACATATGTATTAGAATCGTTTAATGGTTAGACAATATATAGATTTACTTATTCATATTACTTTGCAACTTATTATATCGATCCAAAGATAGTGGGACAACAATTGGTATCAGAGCAAGGATTATACATCAACATCATCACA
>JARVZY010000134.1:0-26248 GCA_030686995.1 Artemisia argyi
GACTACTTGTCAAAATGGGTTGAGGCTAAGGCCTTACCCACTAACGATGCCCGCGTTGTTATGAAATTCTTGAAATCCCTCTTTGCTCGTTTTGGAACTCCACGTGCCATCATTAGTGATCGCGGTACTCACTTTTGCAATGATCAATTTGCAAAAGTCATGCTAAAGTACGGTGTTACTCATCGTCTTTCTACTGCGTATCACCCACAAACAAGTGGGCAGGTGGAGGTTTCCAACCGTGGTATTAAACAGATTCTTGAGAGGACAGTAGGTGAAAACCGTGCTTCCTGGTCGGATAAACTAGATGATGCACTCTGGGCCTTCCGTACAGCTTACAAAACACCCATCGGGTGTACTCTATACTAGCTTGTATACGGGAAGGCGTGTCATTTACCGATCGAGCTCGAGCACAAAGCCTATTGGGCCTTGAAACATGCAAACTACGACCTTCATAAAGCGGGTGATCACCGTAAGGTTCAAATCAATGAATTAAACGAACTTCGTGATCAAGCCTACGAGAACTCTTTGATCTACAAAGAAAAGACAAAGAAGATTCACGACTCTAAGATTAAGAACCGCGTTTTCAACGTTGGTGACAGAGTCCTTCTTTTCAACTCAAGATTAAAGATCTTCTCGGGGAAATTAAAAACCCGATGACTGGACCATTCACTATTGCTAAAGTATATCCATACGGGACTGTTGAGTTATCACAACCCGAAGGTCCCAACTTTAAAGTGAATGGTCGTCGTTTGAAACATTATTTTGGAGAGGACATACCACCCATGGTTGTCCCGGATCTCCAAACTTTCCCCATGGACAAATGAATTCAGGGATCGAGTCAAACTAGTGACTCAGTGAACAAAAATTAGCAACATATATGGGTTTTCACCCGTATTTCTGACTTCTTTCTACTTTCTACCACCCTAGTGTGGGGGAGTGGCCGTCCCCCACCTTTTGAAAAGTAAATATGTATATAAGTTTCAGTTCAAAAAAAAAAAAATGTGTGATTGTATGTACAGATAAATAAAGTGAAAAATAAAATCGATATTTCCACAGTTAGATTCGAATATTAGCTTTTTCCGTTCAGAGATTCGGCATAATAGCCGGGACTTTGAATATTGAGGACAATATTCAATTCTAGTGAGGGGGGGGGGGGGGAATTCTTACGAATTTTATCATAAAACTTTCTAAGTACCCCCATTTTTTAGGCCTAAATTTTTCAAAAATTTTTCACTTTATTTCAAAATTTTTGTGGTAATCAGTCCGCCAAAGTCTAAATGACAAATGGATTGGCTAGACCAGGAGCAAACGGCTCTTGGGAAAGACATCTCAAACCCGTTGATGGCTTGCAACTTGCCAAAAATTGTATGGTTCCTCAACTCCCCATATCCCATAAAGTAAATGAGTTGGCTAGCCCACAAGATTATGGCTTGTGGTAAAGGCCGTGGAAAATCCATAATTGGTAATCAGCTCACCAAGATGTTGACTTAGTCCATCAAGATGCTGGCTAGTCCAGAAGCAAACGGCTGTTGGTAAAGACTAATCAAATCCGTTGACAGCTGGTGGTTTGCTCAAAATCACACGGTTATCAGGTGTGCCACAGTTCTTACACCTGGCTACTCCAGAAGTGATGGATTTTGGTAAAGATATTTTCAAATCCATCAGGTTTTTCTCGAAAGATTGCTAGGGACTAGCAATGTTTTATTGTGGGGGATTGATGAGTGTGTAAATACTCATCATTTTTACCTTTTCTGAGCTGCCAAAACATCTAAAAACACTCAATATTGAACCAAAATAGTGAAAATATCCCAGGAAAGTGTTTTACATGTTTCAAATGCAAAACAATCAAAAACAGATGAAAAACGCACAAAGTTTGCATAATTGGCAGTTTCAGTCCCTCATCTTTCAAAAGTTGTCAAATCTAGTCCCTGGTTATTCTAAAAACTTGAAAAAGTCACCAAAGGTCCTTTTAAATCATAAAGTTACAAAATTAGTCCTTTGGTGCAAAGTTTCACAAAATGTCAAGTTTAGTCCCTGAACTTTGAAAATTATCAAAAATGGTCCCTGGGATATTAAAAACTTTGAGAAAAACAAATTTTGTCCTTGTACTAACCTTTTATGGCAGGATTGGTCCTTGGTGGAAAAGTTAGGTGAAATTACACAAATGGTCCCTGAAGTTTGGAAGTTTGGCAGTTTTAGTCCCTGGTGCATTTAAAATGGAAAAATCAAATTTGGACCACGCACTATTCATAACTTGGAATAATATACCCTTGGAAATAATTTGGAAGAATGCCAAGTTCACACCTCCAACTTTCGAAAAATTACAAAAATGGTCCTTGTGAAACTAAAAACCAAACCGGACCCTTTCTAATAATACTACTCCAAACCAAAACTAACCCAATCCAATATCCTAACCAAGCCCATTCCCCTTTTAGGCCCAAGACACCACAAGCCCACCCACACCCCAAAATATTAATACCGGGGTCAAATATTTGACCCTTGGCCAAAACCGGTCAAACACCACCCCCTTCCCCTTTTTCCCTCTCAACCAAAACCACCAACAAAACCACCTGGTTTTGCAGCCTCCATCACCACTTGCCTATCAATTCACCACCGCCCAACTCATCATGCACCCTCACCTCAGCATTAAATGCACCACCCCCCTTGTCTGATATCCAGAGCCAATTGCAAAAATAAAGTTTCCCGCCAAAACACGTGGCATCAAATTGAAGCGTCTCAGACATCCAATGGCTCAGATAACTTGTGGGATTTGATCAAAGGATCAAAGAAACCCTAGAAGATGGCTATAAAAGGCAGAGGAGTGCAAGGAAGACTTCAAGTAGTTTATTAAGTAATTCTTAATGTCGAATTAAGTTTAGTTTTAAAAATCAGTTGTAATTGTCTTAATTCAAGCATTGTAGCAGCTTAATTATTGTACTTTAAATCTTTTTAAGTTATAAAATTCCAAGGTTCAAGTCTGTTTTGTGTTATTGCCATTTTCTCAATTTCTGCATTTCTTAATAAGTCTGATTGTCACTTATATCAAGCTTCATGGATTGAGATAGGACACTTAGGTTACCATAAAGCTCATTGAAGCTTTTAGAGACTTTAAAACTCAGTTATACTAGAAAAAGATCAAAAAGATAAAAAAATCAAACATGGTCAACTGTCTTGGTTCTAACTTGTTTTCAGGTATTGAGGATCATTGAAGAGCAAGATTGGAGTTGGATTGTGCCTATCTAAAGATAGGCAACTGTGGAAAACCTCTTGTTCATGCTAGAGGTGTTCTGTAAGCTTTTGCTCATTTAATTTTTCCTCTAAAAAGTTTAGTTTCTAAATTCCTTGCTTATAGTGGTTAATCTGTGCCTGCTTGTGCTATTTGTGTTGGACCTTAAATAACACAACTTTATCACACCAATATAGAAGCAAAGATGAAGTAGAGATTGAAAGATGGTGACTTGATATGTATATAAGTATTTCGTATGTTAGAGAGAGAGAGAGAGAGAGATGGAAATGAGAGCTTTTATTCAAGAGAAAACACACACAAATACACACACAAGAACACCTTACAAATGAGAGGTAAGGTGCCTTATATAGTTCCATATATAGGCTTTGATGGGCTTGGGCTTGGACTTGGTTACATGGTTGGATAACTAGGCTTATGAAACATAGCATATAACATATTAGCTTGCCAAGTCCAAGGCCCAATGACTAAACCTTTACTAATCTTAACAAACGACACAAAGTTACAATATGAGAATGACCATCACTTATATATATATATTTTTAATGCTAACAATCTCCCCCTAAGGGGTGGTCATTCGAATGATGCTCCACGTGAGTGGTTCTTCCGTGTTCTTTGTCTTTAACTTTGTGTGTCGTTGTAGAATAGTCTTTAGTCTTTGTTCCTTCATGCTTTGTGATCTTTGATAATTGATTTTTCATCGTTCTTTGTTCCTTTGTGATGTGGGGTTATCTGCCTTTTGTCACTTCTGCGTCTGTGGTGGTTGTTTGCCATTCCAACATGCTCATACATCTTTGGATTTTAATATTCATATGCACGTAGTTCCCTTTCTTTCACTTTGATCTTTAGTCTTTATACTTTGTAGATTCTTCTTTTTGGCGTAGAATCTTTCTTTGAACTTTGTGTTGTATAGATCTTTGAGGGAGCTTTCTTTAACTTCCAGATGTATGTATGAGCATGTGGAATCTGTCGCCATGGAGATGAAGTGTCCCTGCATATAAACAGTTAGCAATAAATCAACCGGTACTTACAGATAAGGAATTAGAGATCGTCAACAGCATAGTGTGAAGACTCCTTCTAACCCTTACCAAGGCCGTTCCCATGTCAGATACTCTCGAGAGAGCTTACAAGACCTACTAAGTAGCTCAATGACTGGGTGAGTCGCTGGGGATCACTCCACGACTGTAGACCGTTTAAAACCACCATGAACACTAAGCGTAACCCATAAAGAATTACCGAAGTGACCTGCTGTCAGGGCTGCTTGAAGTTGACCTTGGCAGGAATTTCCATTCAATCATTGAGAATCACAAATGTGAATCCCCTAATAAATGTTCTGGCAGATTGCCAAGATCTGCGTAGGACTCTAAAGTTTACATCTAGTGTCCTTAATGATGAACAACCAGTGTAGAAATATCATGTGTTCCTATGAGATCTTTTGATGAATCTCGGGGCTCTAGACTCGATAAGTGCAGATTTGGTTTCCTATGCGGAGATTAGGGAGAGGTCTCCTGCTTCAATATCAACCATCTCTAAGAGACAGGTCGATAGATTACACCGGTTCCCCGTGAGAATGAAACAAGCTCTTTTAAGAGAACTTGAGTGGTTAAGAAGGTTTAGTGCAGTGCGTCACTGGGTCCATGACGTCTTTGTCTTCAATACCGGTGTCACCTTAGTAACAACCAGTAGCATACGAATTGTACCCGGTGTCTGCCCTAAGGTTGAACATTTGGAGGGCTATTTCTTTTCACCCTTTTTCATAACTTTTCTTTTTAATTCTTCAACCCCTTCTTTCTCCTTTCTCATTTTCTCCTTTTTTAATTCATACCTAAGGACTTCTAATTCTAATCTATTGGATTTGTCCTTGGGTAGATCCCTCCGGCTCTGGCGGATCATAGGACGGTTTTTCCTAACCTTAGTCACCTTATAACTCCATGACTATCCTATAATTGATCACATGCCATAAAACCTTTTTGTGAAAAATCTCTCAAAGTGTTTATGATAATAAAACACATTGTTGTTACCACTTTGAGAGTTTTGCAATTTTGAAGGACTCCCCCTTCACATGTGCTCATGTATTTTTTAATAAATTTGCACATGCGAGAGGAGTTTGCACTTTTTGAATTGATCCACTTTCAGCGAACATGACCGATTCGAGACACGCTTACATCACTAGTTAGACTAGCTTGAAATTATTACCCGTCCTGGTCAAGTCCAAAGAAAGTCTCTCGATACGGTACACTCTACTCAGACATGTCCTATTCGAGACACGCTTACATCACTAGTTAGATTAGCTTGAAATTATTACCCGTCCAGGACAAGTCTTTTCGATTACTGACATTTTAAGCTTCGTCAATTCATTGGTACTTACTGAGTCGAGCTCTTTTGAGATTCATTCACAAACTTTAAACATTTTTTATCACATTTTAATCATGTCTTCTCCCCCTCAAAAATAGCATAGCGTGATATTTTTGATATCAACTGATTAAGAAAAAGCTTTTTGGAGAGAGACAGATTTTGCATGAATTTGGAACATTTTTCTTTTTGTACTCCCCCTTAATGATAGCATATTTAAAATTACTTAAGGGTTTTGAGGGAGTTATCTTGAGCACTAATTTTGAGAGATTTTTAGAAATCTTTGGAACAATCTTGAAAAAGTGCTCAAGAATTTTGTTTGAAAACGAGTTTATGCTTGAAATCTTTTTCGTTTGTTTAGACTCGAACATTTTGAAAAAGAGTTCGTCATTGAACGTACGAGTCCTTGATTTGAAAATAATCAGAAGTCGTCATTGAAGTACGGGTTTCGTACTGAAGTATACGAAAGCCATAGTGAAGAAACTTTTGAGAAACGACATGTTTTAGAAAAACATTAAAAAGAACTCCCGCTCAAGCATCTGTACATGTCCGTATCATTGTTGAATGACATTTCTAGAGACGTACAGAATATTGATTTATACGAGAGACATGTCGTAAGAAGAATATTTTTGGATTTTTTGATTTTATATTGTTTTTGTATTTTTTGAAAATTTTATATTTTTGTATATTGTTTTTGTTGGTTTTTCAAATTTTGTATTTTGTTTTTTCAAAAATATTTACAGCGAAGCGATTTTGAAAACATTTTTCAAGAAGATTCGAGAAGACGTTCTAGCTCCTCAGGAGTTAGGCTTCGCATGCCAATTCGTCGAACTAAATAGTCAAACCTTTCTTTTGGAAGGGCTTTTGTGAATAGATCGGCGAGTTGATAATCAGTCTTAACGAAAAATAATTCAACAGTACCCTCTTCCACGTGTTCTTTGATGAAATGGTAGCGGACTTTGATATGCTTCGTCTTAGGGTGATGTACGGGATTGCACGAGATGGCTATGGCACTTTTTGAGTCACAATACATAGGTATTCTGTCAAAAGTAAAGCCATAATCTGTGAGATGTGTCCGCATCCATAGAACTTGGGCACAACACGCAGATAGAGACACATACTCGGCTTCGGCGGTTGATAGCACAGTACAGTCCTGTTTCTTTGAAGACCAGCTTACAAGCTTTTCACCCAAAAATTGTGCTCCACCTGATGTACTCTTTGCTGTAACTTGATCACCAGCATGGTCTGCATCTGAAAATGCTGTTGGATTAAACTCCGAATCCTTCGGATACCAAAGTCCTATGTTAATGGTGCTTCGTAGGTACCGAAAGATCCGTTTAACCTCTTTGAGGTGAAGTTCGGTAGGCTTTGCCTGAAACCTTGCTAATAAATATACAGCAAATTGAATATCGGGGCGGCTAGCAGTTAGGTACATGAGAGAGCCGATCATGCTCCGATATTTCTTCAGATCGATAGGTTTCCCAAACAAATCAGCACCTATTTTTGGTGAAGTGACCATTGGTGTACCAACAGAATCACAATTTTCCATTCCATGTTTTTTCAAAATCTCTATCGTATATTTAGCTTGATTGATAAAAATACCACGAGGGGATTGATGGATTTGTAAACCAAGAAAGAATTTTAGTTCCCCCATTATGGACATTTCAAATTTACTTTTCATGAGATTTTCAAAATGTTTTGAATGGTTAGGATTGGTTGATCCAAAAATAATGTCGTCCACGTAAATTTGAACGATCAAAATGTCATCTTTGAACTTTTTGATAAACAAGGTGTCATCAACCGTTCCTTTTGTGAAATTGTTTTTGAGCAAGAAAGATGATAGTTCGTCATACCACGCTCTTGGAGCTTGTTTTAAACCATAAATTGCTTTCTTAAGCTTGTAGACGTAGTCTGGATGATCTCTGTCGATGAATCCCTCTGGCTGACTCACATACACTTCTTCTTTCAGAGTTCCATTCAAGAAGGCTGTCTTTATGTCCATCTGATAGACTGTGATGTTTTTGTGAGCTGCATAGGCTAAGAAAATCTGGACTGCTTCAAGTCTAGCTACAGGTGCGAATGATTCTTCGAAATCTATCCCTTCTTCTTGTGGATAACCTTTAGCCACGAGATGAGCTTTGTTGCGAATAACAGTCATTTCCTCATCCAGTTTGTTCTTCCACAACCACTTGAGATCAAGAACTCGTTTATCAAGTGGTCGTTCAACAAGTTCCCAACTATCATGTAACAGGTATTGAAGAAATTCCTCCTGCATCGCTTCAATCCAAGGGTTTTCTGCCATTGCTTCCCGAATGTTCTTTGGTTCTTTGAGGCTGATAGAGCAAACGTAGATGCACAATTCGAGATCGGTGGCAAGTTGTCTCCTTGTCTGAACTGGCTTTGAAGGTTCACCAATAATATGTTCTATTGGATGGTCTTTTGTCCATTGAAACGTAGAAGGGTACCTTGGGTGTAACGAATGTGTGTTAGATGGTTCTTGTAACCTTGAAGAAGATTCAGCAGAGTCTGTTGCAAACGGGTTTTCAAATACTTCTTCTTCTTCTTCTTCTAACGTAACATCGTTTGAATTATTTGTTGGTTCTTCTTGAAAATTTGTGTTTTGTTTTTGCTCATCAACTCTTGGTAGAACAGTTTCAAGTACTGGAGTTGCTTGAGTAGATGTAGATGATGTTGATGTAGTTGGTGCTTCAGCTTCGATTGTGGTAGATGCATCTTGTGATGGTGGTGGTGGTTGATGGTTTTGAGCGGGTGCAGCGGAATGTTGTTGAGATGCATTTGTCGAAGTTCCACCATAGTATTCATCAAACATTAACTCGAAGAAGTTTTCCAGTTCTTGTTCTGAAGGTTTATCCGTGTTTGTTGACTGAGCTCCTTGAGGCACGAGTCCTGAACTGATGTGTCCAGAAGTCTGCATGTTTGGTGCGGGTCCTAATCCGTTTTGATTAGAAGCCATCAGATTAAGCGCGGGTTCTAGAGCGAGTCTCTCAGAAGCCATCTATGAAATCTCGTCAAACTTCACATTCATCGTCTCCATTATCTTTTTCGTTCTTCTATTTTACACCCTGAATGCCCTCGAGTTTTCTGAATATCCAATGAAGATTCCAATATCACCCTTAGCTTTTAACTTCCCTAGATCTTCTCTGTCATTCGTTGGATAGCACAAAGCGCCAAATACGTGAAGGTAAGAGATGTCAGGTTTACGGTTGTTCACTAGCTCATATGGGGTTTTATTGAATCTCGGATGGACTAGGGATCGGTTTTGAGTGAAACAAGCAGTGGCTACAGCATCAACCCATAAGAATAGTGGTGCACTAGAAAAAATTAGCATTGTGCGAGCAGCTTCCACAAGAGTTCTATTTCTTCTTTCAACTACCCCATTCTGCTGTGGAGTTCTAACAACTGATGTTTGGTGTGTGATTCCAACATCTTCAAGGTAAGTTCTTAACTCCTGGTTTGTAAATTCTGTGCCATTGTCTGTTCTTATAATCCTTACTGGAGCTTGAAGTAGAACTTGAATACGCTTCAGAAAGGTGATGATGATGCCTGGTGCTTCGTCTTTTGATCTCAAAAACTTTACCCAAGTATATCTTGAATAATCATCAACAATAACAAGAATATACTTCTTCCCATTAATGCTTTCAACTCTCATTGGGCCACATAAGTCCATGTGCAACATATGTAACCTTGCTTCCGAACTAGGTACGGTTTTGGGTTTATATGATGCTCTTTTACTTTTTCCTTGTTCGCATGATGGACATAGGTGTTCCTTGGTGTATTTGAACTTAGGAAGTCCGGTGACGATGTTGTCTTTGGCTAACTTGTTGATGGTGTCAAAATTGAGATGGGATAAACGTCTATGCCACAGCCAGGACTTAGTTTCGGTTGCCCTTGTCATAAGACAAATTGGTGATGTAGAAGCCATTTGATTGATGTCGATAGCGTACAAGTTTGTACCACGATTACCAGTTAAGAGATCATTACCAACCAAATTTCTTATAAAAACTGTGTTTCTTCTGAATGCCACTTCTAAATCTGCATCACAAAACTGCCCGACTGAAAACAAATTGTGTCCCAACCCTTCGACGTAGTAAACTCGAGTGATTAAAAAATTCCCAAATTGTAGATCTCCATAACCCTGAATAGCTGCTACATGATCATTTCCAAAGCGTACAGTTCCCATGAATTTCCAGACAAAATTGATCAGCAGCTTTAAATTCCCGGTCATGTGCTTGGAGCAACCCGAGTCAACGATCCAAAGACATATTTCGATAACCTGCCAAGAACAGAAGAGTTTGTATTTGGAAACCGTGTTGAATTTGGTTCCATGAGGTTAGGAGTAGAATATAAATCACACTCATAGACAGTTGCTACTTGTTTAGCTTGAGCTATTTCTAATTTACCGTCCTTAAGAGTGAACTCTCTACCCGTCGGAATCCACATACAAAACTTTAGTTCCTAGGCATTCGACTAATAGTGGTAGTCCTAAATCGTGCAACTAATCTTTCTATAGATCTGGATCTAGCACTAGGTCTTTTTGGAACATTCTTCTGTTCAAGCGTAACATTCACATTCTTAGAAACACATTCATCGTGAACATCATTAATTAAACATTTCTTGCATATTAAACAAACAGAGTCATTACATGCATTAGAAACAGTACGTTCGACATTACATTCAGATGAAACATGTCTCTTATTACAAAGCAATAAATTCCTAGGGTGTTCTTCTACTTCTTCAACTTTATTCTTGCTACTACTCTTAGAGACAGGCGAGACTCTTGATGAGGCGAAAAATGATCCGTTTTTAGGGGGTCATTTAAGCCCGAATCCGACTTTATTTGATCAAATATTGCCCTAAATCGTTCCTTTTGTGATTTTAGGTGTTTGGAGAGTGAATTCTGGAAAAGAAGCCATTTTGGACGTTTTTGGAGCATAAAAGTGAAGAAAACGGCAAAGTATCAATTTTCCATGCTGAAGACACTAGGTGACGGCGTCAAGAGTTACACCCTGACGGCGTCAGATATCAAGAATAAAACACCGTAGTTGATGACGGTGTCAAAATCCATCCTGACGGCGTCAAAGTCCCAAGAATAAAATACCGTAGGTGGTGACGGCGTCACATAGGCCGTCATAAGTAGATCAAGGCCGTCCGAGGAAGTATTTGGCGGTGAGGTGACAGCGTCACATGCTTGTCTTGACGCCGTCAGCCTAGTTTTCCTATATATAGTTTTCTAGTTTTTTCATTAAAAAAAAGAGAAGTTTTGGTGAAACCCTAAAGACGAATTTGGTGCCTCTTTTACAGGTTTTTCAAGGGTTCCAAACCCTTGATACCTTGCATTGTAATTGAGATAAGTGTTCTTCTAATTCAATCAATATGTCTATGTGTTGGTTGTTTATATATTGTTCTTGTCTCAATTCCATTATGCTAGGCTAGATCTCTCTTGTGTTTGCTTAGATCTAATGAAACCTAGATGTTGATTATGTGTTGATTACTTGTTTATTCTTGTTCTTGGATGAATGATTTATATGTTAGGCTTAAGAAAACTGGCAGATCTCCAAATGGTAACATGCTTAAACGTCTTAAGAAACATGAACCGAGGCGTACTAGGTCTTTATTGGTTGTATTTAATGCATGAGCCACTGTTTACAATCCCTATAGTTGTGCTGGGTCATGGTGTAGGAGGAGATAAGAGCTCATAGAGTTGGGGAGTTATGTATGCCACCCCACGAATGGTATTAAGGAATACAATCCGTCATCCATACAAGTATAACAAGTAATTAACGTGTAAAAGATATCTAGGGAGTAGTGAAGTCTAAGTAAACACAATTTCTCCAATTACTGCTCACAACCTTAGTATAATTAGTTTGTTTTCATTTTTTATTATTTTATTTTGATTATATATTAGTTTTGGGTTAGTTGAACAGCAACTAATTCTGCCCACTCCTTCAAAAACCGAGATTTTAATTGCTTTCATAAAAATATAAAAACACAAAAATAATCATCCCTCATCTTTAGAACTATTAATTAGGTTTTCTAATCCTAGCGACACTATTCCTAAGCTGAACGAACAATCCCCCGGTACTTGTCACTATACTATACTACAACGATCAGGTACACTGCCTGGTGGGAGTTGTAAGCTTCTCGAGATCCCTCGAGAGGTAAAGCCTGGTGCAATTCTCACGCATCAAGTTTTTGGCGCCGCAGCCTGGGGAATAGTTATTGTCTAGGTTAGGATTTCTTTTTATTAGGTCTACTTGCTAGATTCCTTTCTAGTAAGATTTTTATTTTTATTTTTAGGTCTTCTTTAGTCTATCTAATTTCTTTGTGCCTTTGTTAGTAAATTAACCTCATTGACTATTCCGTTGACCATTATGGAAAACGCGAATCCACCCCTTTCCCCTGAAGAAGTGGCTGTGTTACGTGAACAGATTGAGAGTGAGATTAGGGAGCTTAGAGAGCTTAATAGGTTGGTTAAGATTGAACTCGAACATACATTTAGTGACCTAGCAACCGCCTTGTATTCAAATAAGGACCTAGGACCTAATGACTTTGTGAATACTGTTGAGAGACTTGAAGAGGAAGCAATGGATCCGAAGCTTAACGACTACTTTAATCTATACCCCACTAAGGAGGAGATTGCATATTATAATAATCTTATTGATAACCCGCGATCTTCCTTCACCAGAATTGAACCTAAGATCAAGAGAGGCGATCCTAAGAATGCTAAGATACCATGTATGATTGGATATAGGCACATTAGCAATGCTTACATTGACTTTAAATCTCCAATCAACATTATGTCCTCAACGGTTTTTAATGATATAGTGGAAACAAGACTTGAACCTAGAAGGGATCCCAAGTACCCCGGTGGAGTTTGTAACTTTGTCGGGAGAGTTAAAGGTTTACGTGTCTTTGTTGGTAATTTCACTTTTGTCACCGACTTTATGATTGTGGAGGATCTTGCTAATGTTATTGATTGTCGATTATCTAATGTTGTGTTTGGCAAACCATTTGTGGAGGAGTCTAAGTTGGAATACGATGAGGTAGAAGGCACGATCCGATTTGTAAGTAACACCGATAGTATCACATATAGGATGCCCAATAGGATGAAAGAATTTCGCTTTATATCTCGTTTTGATACGGACAACGTTGGTGCTTTTGAGGATATTGATGAGAAGGATAAGAAAAAGGGCATGGACTATGTATGGGAAAAAAGGAGCCTTTACTACAAAGATTGCTTGGCCCTTGGACCAAGGTATAAAGTCGATGAAGAATTTGCCCAAATGATTATGGGAGCGTTTGAGAAAAAGGTGATTGGTTTCTACAAGGAATATCTACAATCGGAGAGTGGAACCAATGATGAGATCACGTAGTAATCCATGACTTTGAGTCTAGCTACAAGACTCGTAAATAAAGAAAAGCACTTCTTGGGAGGCAACCCATGTTTTGTGTGATTTTATTTGTTTGATAGTTATTTGCTTCCGTATGCATGTTTTATTTTTATTGTTGGCTGATCATGTTTCTCAATTAAAATGTGGAAATACTTTACTATGTTGTTTGGCCTAGTCTTAACTTCAACCTAAAAGTATTTTTGCAAAAGATAAGTGTAAGGGGAAACCCCAAATATGTTTTCAAGAAATAAACCGATCATGATTCTCCACAATATTAAATGAACATGTATATTCGTATTTGTTAGAGTCAAATGCTTGTATTGAGTCATAATGAAGTTTTGCAGGATTTTCCAGGAAGTAGGACGAAGTTTTTCCAGAAATTTTCCGGAAACTTAACATAAGAATTTCTGCAGGTCCATTCTGACGGCGTCAGAGTATTACTCTTGACGGCGTCAGGAGTTAAAAATCTGGAAATTTTACCGGTTTTGTTTTTCTAACGGAGTCTTATGGTTTTTGTGAATTATTAAGTTTTATAATCTCCAGGAAATCTGCAAACTTCATTCCACAAGCATTATATCTTACTTTGTTTTCTAGGATTTAGTAACTTATATAGGATGTCGCCGATTTTACGCGAGGTTGCCTTGTCTATTGTTGTCAGGATTTACAGGTTATTTCTGACAAGAAGATGATTTATATTCTGGAAGGGAAGCTTTGATTGTTCGTTTTCTTGGAAGAAGATTTAACCTGGCCAACCTAAAATCCATACCGAGCGAATCAGGGGAGTATTTGATTTCATTCTCTTTACTTTTTCACTTTTACATTCTTTACTTGAACATTGGGGACAATGTTCATCTTAAGTGTAAGGGGAGGGTAAAAAGATGATACCTTACATATGCACTTTCGCTTGAGTTTGTTTCGTTTGATGGTAGATGTGTAATAAAACTACGAGAAATACTTGTTAGTGTAATTTTAGCGCCAAATTTAAAATTTTTTACAACATTTAGGAGTGAAACTTTAGCCATAGCAAGCGTCTCATGGATAGGAGATTGTATGACTAGCACATAACCGTATATTCAGAAAAATTTTCCACCCAAAAATGTGAGGTTCGCCTTTAGATTTGATAGGAAAAGCATTCATTATTAGTGCTTATGAGTGTACCGGTAGCATTTAGATTCTAGAACTTGCGTTAGTGATGCATCCCGAGACCGCTAGTGAGACTACATTCGTGTGGTAGGATTTACTACATGATAAGAGGCATTAGGATCACCCTTTTGTTAAACCCGTATTACAATTACTTGACCATTTAAGTCATATTACTTGGCTAGTTAAGTCAACTAATTTTTCCCACACCCTTAGCGTTGTACTCATTTTTAGTACACGATACCCCTAGTACACCCCTCCGAGCCTATCTTTTCGTTTCTAACTTTAAGCATCTTACTTAAAGGAAGAATTTGTTACACCCCACTTAAATGTACAACCAAATCGCCTTAGCCTTCCGTGTATGCGCTCATTTTTAGTGCATTATTGTTATTTGTTAAACCCTAAGTTAACTTTCTAATTGATTACATGGTTGCTAAGTTGAGTCATATCCTTGTACATATTGTTTTGGGACGATTGGGACTCATGGGTAAGTACTTATTTTGTGGAGTAATGGAGAAGAACATCATTTATTACCCCCATATGTGCGTTAATCTTAAAAGTGCTCCAAGTGTTTTGATTTTCTTAATTCGAGTCATTAGATTAGTTTAATGTAAAGTATGTAAAGATTCAAGTGTAAAGGGAATTCTCATCCCCTATGATGTATTATTTCGGATGGTAGGGTAAGAGTGTATGCAAAAAAAAAAAAAAAAAAAAAAAAAAAAAAAAAAAAAAAAAATCGAAAAAATCAAGAAAAAGAAAAAAAAATAATAATAAAAAAAAAAAAAAAGAAAAAAACATACGGACTACCATCCCGTTTCATTCTATGTTTATTTTATGTTTTCGTTATTTTTCATTTATTAGCTTAAGTCGAGTCTAGTCTTGGCTTAGCAACGCCATATTGTACATGTAATTAACCAAGATTGTTAACTCGCCACCAGTAAAACTTCCTTTATCCAACAAAACCGTGTAATTCATATCCCTATACCTAACGTTACAACCCTTTAAAAGACCTCTTTGATAGTTTATCCTAGGTGCTTACGCCATGTGGTGGAGGTTTGATCCTTTCCCAAGCCTATGGTAATCTATTTTGCTATGACAGGTAGTGAGAGATATCTTCCATTTCCATAATGTTATATTACTTTATTACACCCGAGAGATGTGAGTATCTAAACACTATTTGTGAGGTGCTTGTGTATGACCTCCGTGCTTGTCTATTGGTCTTTAGTGGAACGATTATTTGTTGTAATTACTTTTATATTAGTGTTAAATGACCCCTAACTTGTCTTTTGAGTAGAATAAAAGCTCATTTGCTTGAGGACAAGCAAATCTCAAGTGTAAGGGTATATGATGAGGCGAAAAATGATCCGTTTTTAGGGGGTCATTTAAGCCCGAATCCGACTTTATTTGATAAAATATTGCCCTAAATCGTTCCTTTTGTAATTTTAGGTGTTTGGAGAGTGAATTCTGGAAAAGAAGCCATTTTGGACGTTTTTGGAGCATAAAAGTGAAGAAAACGGCAAAGTATCAATTTTCCATGCTGAAGACACTAGGTGACGGCGTCAAGAGTTACACCCTGACGGCGTCAGATATCAAGAATAAAACACCGTAGTTGATGACGGCGTCAAAATCCATCCTGACGGCGTCAAAGTCCCAAGAATAAAATACCGTAGGTGGTGACGGCGTCACATAGGCCGTCATAAGTAGATCAAGGCCGTCCGAGGAAGTATTTGGCGGCGAGGTGACGACGTCACATGCTTGTCTTGACGCCGTCAGCCCAGTTTTCCTATATATAGTTTTCTAGTTTTTTCATTAAAAAAGAGAGAAGTTTTGGTGAAACCCTAAAGACGAATTTGGTGCCTCTTTTACAGGTTTTTCAAGGGTTCCAAACCCTTGATACCTTGCATTGTAATTGAGATAAGTGTTCTTCTAATTCAATCAATATGTCTATGTGTTGGTTGTTTATATCTTGTTCTTGTCTCAATTCCATTATGCTAGGCTAGATCTCTCTTGTGTTTGCTTAGATCTAATGAAACCTAGATGTTGATTATGTGTTGATTACTTGTTTATTCTTGTTCTTGGATGAATGATTTATATGTTAGGCTTAAGAAAACTGGCAGATCTCCAAATGGTAACATGCTTGAACGTCTTAAGAAACATGAACCGAGGCGTACTAGGTCTTTATTGGTTGTATTTAATGCATGAGCCACTGTTTACAATCCCTATAGTTGTGCTGGGTCATGGTGTAGGAGGAGATAAGAGCTCATAGAGTTGGGGAGTTATGTATGCCACCCCACGAATGGTATTAAGGAATACAATCCGTCATCCATACAAGTATAACAAGTAATTAACGTGTAAAAGATATCTAGGGAGTAGTGAAGTCTAAGTAAACACAATTTCTCCAATTACTGCTCACAACCTTAGTATAATTAGTTTGTTTTCATTTTTTATTATTTTATTTTGATTATATATTAGTTTTGGGTTAGTTGAACAGCAACTAATTCCGCCCACTCCTTCAAAAACCGAGATTTTAATTGCTTTCATAAAAATATAAAAACACAAAAATAATCATCCCTCATCTTTAGAACTATTAATTAGGTTTTCTAATCCTAGCGACACTATTCCTAAGCTGAACGATCAATCCCCCGGTACTTGTCACTATACTATACTACAACGATCAGGTACACTGCCTGGTGGGGGTTGTAAGCTTCTCGAGATCCCTCGAGAGGTAAAGCCTGGTGCAATTCCCACGCATCAACTCTATTGTTCCTTGTATTGCTCTTAGGCTTTAGTCTGCTGCTCCTAGAGGTGCTTTCTAATCCTGTAGAAGGTAAAGCACAGACATTAGGATTTATATTGTTGTCCTTTTTAGCATCCCTAGATTCTTTAGAATTAGCCTTTATGCACTTATCATTTGTCTTAGATGTTGAGGCAGACGCACTAGTGGGACTAATCCTAAAAAGGCCAGGTGCTAACACTTTAGGTGTTTCGACAACCGCTTTTCCTTTATCAACAATCTTATTATTTTCACTTTTCTTGGGCAAGGGTGTTGGAGTGACTGGTTTTGTCAAATCCTTTTTCTCATCGACTTTTGGAGCAAACCGTGAAATTGACATTTTTGGTTTTTGAACCGTGTTAGAAACATTTGGTTTCTCCGAAGTCAATGGTTTTGCAAACTTAGTTTCCTCACCCTTTCCTTTTTGACTTTCAAGCTGAGCTCTTAAAAGATCATTTTGCTCTTTCATTTTCTTTAAGTCACGCTCATACGACAATTTGTCACACTTGCATTCTTCCTTCTTTCGATCAAGTTGTTTAAAATATGACACATTTACTTTTTCAAGCTTTATAAGAGCATTTTCATATTTTGAAACAATTGCGGAGGTCTCAGCTCTTAGTCGTTCATCGTCTTGAACAGAATATGTTTGTAAAATGATGGACATAATATCGGTGGTCATAACAGCTTCGAAGAGAGAATCATTTAGGTTTTCCAAAACATTCATGTTTTCATGAGTTTCATTAGCTTCGTTTACCAGGGATTTGTGGTCCTTGACAAAGTCGGCCGTTTCTTTTAAAAAAGCTTGTTCAAAATGGATTACCCTTGCACTGATGTTATTTAGTGGGATAGTAATTTCGTTTTGAAACACCTTTTTCTGTTCGATATGAAAACTAGAATGCCAGTTGTTAATATTGATGCTAGTTTTTGAAGCAACAATATTTTGAAGTTCTTGAATTCTCTTTTTAACGTCATCCAGAATTTCTCTAGCCTCACTTGTATTAAAAGTGTTGTTAGAGGACATTTGTTCTATTTTTGAAAGAGATTTGGAAACAACTTTCTTTTTAGACAAGAATTTCGCAAATGGTCGTTTTTTGGAAAATGCAGATGGTTCTGTTTGTGGAACAAAAGTGATTCCCGAAAGTTTGTTCAATTTGTTGTAGTCAATGGGATTCAAATCCTTTTGTTTCATTTTATTTATGCTCTCTTCGACATGTTCAATCGTTAGCACAGAATCCCGAACGACGGGAGGATCATGTTTGGTATAAATCACATTACCATTGTACAAAACATTCTGTTCTTGCTGAGCTTTCTTGAGATTACAAGGGGTGTTGTTACCAAGAGCCACTTTATGTTTCGTATGGTAAATCGGATTAGTTTGATTTGAAATCATTTTCATTGTTTGACTTGACTGACCCGACTTAACCACTAATTCTTCTAAATGAGCAATCATGTGTTCTGACTCTACGATTTCTTCCAAAAGTTTGTCTTCTTTCTTTGCAAAATCCTTTTTCAACTCATCCATTTCTTTTTCAAGATTGGTATAAGCTGTTTTTTGTTTAGAAAGTTGGTTTTGTAAATCAGAAATTTCCGCGTTTAAAGATTTTATCTTTTTGAAAGAATTAACATCAAGTGTATCAAACTTGAGTTGCAATTGTTGTTTCTCTGAAACGGAATTTTGATAACCAGTTTCTAATTCAGACAATCTTTTGTTATGAAATTCAAAAGCTTTAACAGTGGATTTGTAACTCTCAAGCTCAGCGGTCAATTTAACATTCGCGGCCTTAACATCGCGATTGACCTTTTGCACATTCTCAATTTCAATACGACAATTATTCAATAATGATTCAAACAAAGCACGTGTTTCCTCATCATTCTTATCATGTGATGAGTGTCTAAAATACTCATCATTTCGTTCACATTTAGGCTACCAAAACATCTGAAAACATATAAATATGCTTCAAAATACTGGAAATATCATGAAACTGTGTTTTTAGGTGTTACAAGTGCAAAAGGGATGAAAACTGATGAAAAACATATAAAATATTCATAATTTACAGTTTCAGTCCCTGAACTTTGACAAATTGGCAAAACTAGTCCCTGGTAAATCAAAACTTGTACAAATGTCATAAAAGGTCCTTGGGATTCATAAGTTGTTAGGAAAAGTCCTTTGAAGTTAAAATTCACAAAATTACAACTTTGGTCCCTAAACTTTGAAAAGTGTCAAAATTAGTCCCTGGGTTATTTAAAAAATGAAATTTATCAAATATAACCCTTGTACTATTCATAAATGGCATATTTGGTCCTTGTGTTAACTTTGTATATTTGGCAGGTTTAACCCTTCAAGAATTCAGAAAATGCAATATTGGTCCTTGGGCTTTAATCAATTACAAACCAAACCGGACCCTATGTTATTATTATAACCCCAAACCAAATCCAAAACACAAACAAGCCCAGCTACAAATCAGGCCCAAACTTAGCCCAGTCCACACCCCGCTTATATTAAAACCGGGTCAAATAAAGTCAAAACACCACCACCCCGCCTTCTACTGTTCACCATCTTCCCAAACCATCCAGTCACCATACCAGGTGGTATTTGGCTACCTTTCACCTCCACCTCACCAATACAGCTCACCCTCCACCTCTCAAACCTATCCCACCTTCATTAAATGCCATTTCCACCCAATTTTCCCTCCAAACTAGTTTTACTCCCCTGTTTTTCTTCCCACTATCACCAACTTGGCTAAATATCTCTCAAACTTGTTCCCTAAGTCTCTACTACAATCCTAAATGCATTAATTGAATTATATCAGGCTGCAAGCAACCTAGAAGACTTTGGCGCCAAAAACGTTTAAACGGCCAAGATTTGCTTGACCCATCCAATGGCCTCCAATCAAAGTGGGAAAGTCTCAGGAAGCTAGTGGGATGCTTTTGAGTCATTATAAAGAAAGAAAGAAGGCAGAAGTGAAGATCCATCATAGAATACGTTTATGATCAACTTTAATTGCTTATCTTTAATATTGTCATTTAAAAGCTTTCAGTACTGTAATAAACCTTGACAAAGTTCAATTACATACTATTTACAGTTGTAGTTTCATAATCTTTCAAATTCATGTCATTTACTTAATTGTCATTTACTTAAAATTGTCATTTAATTACCTTGTCTGTTATAGCTGTTTAGAGGACAATCAATAAGTCACTTAGGCTCCTGACAAAAGCTCTAAGGCTTTTTAGAAACCTTAAAAGCAGTTGTAATCCATAAAGTCAAAAAAATAAAAATACAAAAAGAAATCTTGGAGAAAATTGTCTGCAAGAAAGAACAAGGTGGAGCAGGGTGGAATTTGGATTGCTTGAGGGGTATTAGAAGCTTATTGGAAGCAATAGGTGTAATCTAAGTCCTGGGAGTGGTTCTTGTCACTTTGCATTCATTATGGACACTTTTATAAGCCATTTTCTTATATTTTAGTACTTTACTGTTTACTATCTTAATAGCTGTAATCTTTGTTGTTTTTTGCTTATTATGTGTTGTTTGATGTTGTTCTAGTCTATAATTGATAGGTTGTTCTTTGTTTTCCTAAGTTGTAAAGTTTTCATAAAATCAGTCATATAGCATAATTTCGATTTCCTGTGTATCTTGTTGTTATTATTGTTTATTTATGTTTAATAGATCTATTATGATGATTTTATAAGGTCTGAAAACAGTTTAGAGGTTCATATCATTGTTTTGATTTGAAAATCTTCAAAATAGGTGCTTTAAAGGGTGTTTGGATCTGCTGAGTTCAAGGATTCATAGGCTATGTTTGTTGTTGATTGTTGTTGAAACTAGTCCCACTAGGCTCTAATAACTCAGTTAAACAATAAAAACCATAGTTCTTTTGATTAAAAGTCAAAACTCACCCTAAATCACTCTCACTGATTCACTGTTAGGATTTTGAGATCATAGACTCATCAAATCTGTTCTATAGTTGTTAAGATACCTTAATTAAGTATTATTATACCTTAATACTTCAATTACAGTCATTAGATTAGATTCAAAGTTCACAAAAGTCAAATTTCCAAGTTCTTATCAAAAGTCAAATTGCTTGATACTCAGATTTTTACCAAAACTCCAAGATTTGTTGTGAATTTTGTATTAAGTTTCAAGGTCTGAAATTTGTTGTAGTAATAGCCTACCACCTTGTCTTTAAGTTCCTACATAGCCTATATTTTTAGCATTTTTACCCTGGGCCCCACTCACCCTCAAAGTTACTTGCAGGGAAGAAAGCTCCCCTGCACATCAGCTGACTCAGTCACACCACCAACTTTGGTGGTGATTTGTGACTACCTCAGTGGGCCCCACACCATAATCTTAAGTTCTTACAACCCCCCTCCTACCAGGGAGTGAGGGTTGACCATTTGTTTGACCTGAATCATTGTGGACCCTACCTGAATCAGACCCTAAACTCTGTCCCAATTCTGTGTTCAAATTAGTTTTTGGAATAGCTTATTTTTGCTTATCAGCTTATCTACTGAGCTTATTTGGCAAATTTTAGCTTAGACAAGTCCATTATACGTATTTAGATCAGATTCATCCATAGTGGGTCCCACATAAGCTCATTTGAGCTTATTTGCTTAATCAGTCAACAAAAGTCAACCGTGGTAGCATTAAGCTTCCACAGTGCTTATTATTAGCTTTTAAATTAGTTGTTTTCACAAAAGTTGTTTATTTTTAGGTATAAATTAGTTTTGTAAAAGAAAAATCCAGAAAAGACAACATAAAAATAAGTGATAGTTTCTATTTAATTTAATTTAATTTTAATTTTAATTTTTATATTTTTATTAAGAAAGTTGTGTTTTTATATTTTTATTAATTTCCTTATATATTATAGTATTTTTAATAATTTTCTCAGATTTTTGTTTTGTAATTTAGTATTTATTATAATTAATAATAGTTGTATTAGTAATTAATTAATAAATAAGTTTTAAATAGCATAATTAATTTTTATAAAGTAACACCTAGATTTTATATTTTTCCTATCTTTTATATATTATAAAATAGTTTTATAAATTTTTTCATACTTTTCTAAGTCATTTTAGTATTATTTGTAATTTAAAATAGTTTAATTAGTTTAATTAATATAAATAGTTTTTAATTAATAGAAAATCCGTAAAAAGACAAAAATATTTATTTTTATTTTTTTATACTTTCTTCAAGTTCATTTTTAAGTTTAGAAATTATTTTTACAAGTTTTTAGTTTAAGTTGTAGTATTTATCATTTTTAGTTTGATTTAAATTAGGTTTAATTAAATAGTTAAATAGTTTTTTAAATTAAATAATTAATAATAAATAATAAAATAATCTAAAAAATAATTTTCTTTTAAGTTTAAGTTTATAGAATTTTCATTTTTAACCCCTGTAGTTTATTTTTCTTTAAAACTCACCTTTTTCTCAGTACGCAGTCGCGTACGTTTTTAATTCCTTTTACGTTTTTACGTTTTCTTATTTCAAGGTTTTGTTTATATAGCTTATTAAAGCTATTTTCTTTTCTCCTAGGGTAATCACAATCACATACCCTTTCCTGTTCAATAATTCATGATCCCAGATCCGTTCTAACTCAGGATATCACACTTGCAAGGGACATAAACGACCCGGGGACACTAAACTCCTTGGATATACTTGTATTCAGGTTTCTTTAGTTTGACTTTTATTGGTTGACCATTCACAAGTGGTTGACTAAATAAAGTTGACTAGAAAACTGTGAGTCAATTTTTGGCGCCGCTGCCGGGGAGGTGTGCTGCGTTGAACGATTCTGAAGTATCAGATTTGTTGAATACCTATCCATAGTACATATATCTTATATAATATCGTATTTAAATCTTCCATAAACATATAAAACACCAAAAATATTTTCTTTTTCTTTCTATATATATAACATAAAATAAAAACCTAAAAATACTCATCTCATCCTTATATAAGTTTCCTTCATTTTCTAGGATTCTTAAACTCGTCCTAGTGCATGCGCACTCGTTCTTATAGGTCTACAAGCCCTTTTCGTGAGCTTGCTGACATACCTCGAAGAAACCGTGGACGTTCAGCTCCATCAGTCGTACCCGAGATACGTACTGATCCTAAACCCCCTGTCATCATGACAGAAGACCGTCCGATGAATGAACTTCTCTAAGCACCCACCGAGGGTTACGGAGATGCCATTGTTGTTCCAGCCATCGTGGCTGAGAATTTTGAGCTCAAGACTGGGTTGATAGCTTTGGTAACCCAGCGGCAATTCTATGGTTTTGAAAGGGACGATCCTCATGATCACATTAGATGGTTTAACAAGATCACTTGTACCATCAAATGTAAAAATGTCCCTGAGGAATCAATCAAACTTCTTCTCTTCCCATTTTCTATCAAAGGCAATGCCAGGATTTGGCTTGATAAACAGCCCCCTAAATCGATTGAAACATGGGGAGATTTGGTTCATAAGTTCGTTAATGAATTCTTTCCTCCTTCCAAGACCACATTTCTAAAGAATGAGATCATGAAGTTCTCTCAAAGGTTTGATGAACCATTCGGAGAGGCATGGGATCGTTTCAAAGAATTGCTTCGCAGATGTCCACATCACGGTTTCACCGAATTGATGCAAATGGACACTTTCTACAATGGGTTAAACCCATCTGATCAAAATTCTCTAAACGCCTCAGCTGGAGGTAATTTTCTGAGCAAATCCACAAAGGAAGCCATTGCTTTAATTGAAAACACGTCTAAGGTCCGTACTACACGAGATAGAACTTATAATTCTCATGCTAGTGCTGGTCCTTCTACATCATCTCCCGTGACTTCTAGAACTGATTCTCAGATTGCTGAACTCACGAAGGCTATCCAAGCTTTGGTTTCCAAGAAAGAGTCCGCTCCGCAAACTTCTCAAACTGCTGAAGTTAAAAAGGTAGACGTTTGTGTTACTTGTGGAGGTCCTCATCCATACTACAATTGTACCCACACCGTTGGCAATGCAATTAGAGTCAATGCTATAGCAGGCAGTTCCAATCAAGGAGGAAACCAATTCCATCCTCAAGTGGAAACAAACTACCGTGCTAACAACCAAGGAGGACAACATGGATTATACCAACCAAACAATGCTAATAGGTTCATTCCTAACCAGCAGCGAGGGCAAAACACACAGAATCAATATCATGCCCCGAGCAATCAAATGGTTCCTTTTCAATACCAACCCCACAAGGGGACTTCTAATCCAGGGTATTCAGCTCCTGCTCATCAAATGGTTCCTTATCAAGAATCTCCCTCCAATGAGCTCGCTAACCACATCAAGGTTAATGATGCTAACATGAGGGCAATGCAGAACCAAATCTCCAATTTGAAGAATGAATTTAATTCTTCAATTGCTAAGAACAACAATGAGCTGAGGAACGATATTAAGGACATGTTTGCTGGTTTAGTAAAACAACTAAATCCACCATCTACCTCGGGAACTCTCCCAGGTAACACTGTTCCAAATCCAAAGGGTGAACTTAAAGCTATTACCACTCGTAGTGGTAAAGCTCATGATGGATCATCGATTCCTATTCCTACTTCGAAGAGGAAAATGGAACGAGAAACCAAGGTGACAAAGGACCCGGTACTTCCTTCTAATAATGGAAGTGCTCATTACGTCCAAACCACGGTTGTCCCAAACTCTACACCCCCTATCACTCCTACATCGTCAAGAATAGATCCTACTCTTTCATGATTCACAGTTAAAAGTTTGTCAAGCAATCTTTATGACCAAAGGGCAGCTGTGACTTATTCTCATATGCTTAATTCTGCCCGTAGGAGTGTATTAGACGACAGTGATGATGATGAGGAGGATTCCAATGTCATCAAAGCTATCACCACTCGTAGTGGTGTTGCTTATGATGGACCCTCAATGCCTATCCCTCCTCCATTGTATGATGTGGAAAAAGAGGCGGAGGATACAACGGACGAAGTGCAAATTCCAAGCTCACAAAGTACAGCACAAGTCTCTCCTCCGGTCCTCCCTAAAAAGAAATCCAAACTAGGAGTTGTCTTTGAATCTGTAGAGATTCCTGAGAATACCGTCCCTAAATCCAAACCTTATCTTCCGTACCCAGAACGTATGAATGAGGAAAGGACCCGTGAAAAGAATAGTCAACAAATAGATAAATTCTTTCAAATCTTTAAAGAATTACATTTTGACATTAGTTTCGCGGATTCTCTCATTCTAATGCCTAAGTTTGCAGCGACAATCAAACAACTGCTAAACAACAAGGAAAAGCTGTTTGAGATGGCAAAAACTCCAGTAAGCGAAAACTGCTCTGCAGTTATCTTGAAGAAGCTTCCTGTGAAGCTTGGAGATCCTGGGAAATTCCTAATACCTTGTGTATTCCAATGAATGATTGAATGCTACGCCTTGGCCGATCTCGGTGCTAGCATCAATCTAATGCCTTATTCAGTGTGGAAGAAACTTTCTCTTCCTGAACTCTCCCCTACCTGCATGACTCTCGAGCTTGCAGATCGTACCATATCTATGCCCCTCGGCATCGCTGTGGATGTATTTGTTAAAGTAGGGAGGTTCCATTTTCTAGCAGACTTTGTGGTCGTTGACTTTGATGCCGATCAAAAGGTTCCTCTCATTCTTGGAAGAGGATTCCTTAGAACGGGCCATGCTCTTATTGATGTTTTGGAGCATGAGATCACCTTACGTGTTGGTAAGGAAGCTGTTACATTTGATCAAAATCAAACTTCGAGGTACTCCTCAAACTATAATTCTGAATCGGTTAACCGAATCGATATCATTGATGTTACTTCAAAGGAGTATTCTCAAGAAAATCTTGATTATTTTCATAATTCTGTGAGTGGTAATCCCACTCCATCTTCTACTACTATCTTAGCAGACTCTTCATCTTCTCTCACTCTGGTTGAGGAAAGTGAACCCATTTGGGATGAAGATGAGACTGAAAGTGAACCCATTTGGGATGAAGATGAGACTGAGAGTGATGAGGAGGGAGATATTCTTCTCCTTGAGGAATTAATGCATAATGATCCAATTTCCCCTCCTCCGCTAGAAGAACTTCATAATGAGAGTACAAATTATATTCTGGATGAAATCGATGTTTATCTCGATTTAGAGACATTTATGCCAGGTATTGATGATGCCGAGAGTAATCAGGAGGGAGATGTCAGTCTTCTTCTTGAACAACTTTTATACCCAGAAAATTATCCCACCCTCCCACCCAAACAACTTCACAAGGAGGAATTCAAATCAGTTGAAAAAACTAATAAAATTCCTGAGATCAAGCATAAGACCTTGCCTCCTTCACTTAAATTTCAAATTC
>JARVZY010009185.1:0-26721 GCA_030686995.1 Artemisia argyi
CTAATGAATGGGATCTGACATATCCCATGGTGAGATATATTGAGGTTCCAACTCTTAATAATGATGAAAATGACTGTATTCTTTGGAAGAATAAAGAGGGAAGAGTTTGTAAATTTAGCATTAAAGAAGTATATAAAGACTTGGATACAACTGTAAATGAGGTAAAATGGTCAAAACTGGTGTGGTTTTCACAATGCATTCCAAGACAGTCTTTCATCCTTTGGATGGCAATTCAAGGGAAACTGATGACTAGTGACAGATTAGCTAAATGGGGTTCTTATGATATGCATGTGTGCAGCCTATGTAATGGTAATGATGAGTCTCATGATCACTTGTTTTTTGAGTGCCCTTTTTCTGCTGCAATATGGAATGATCTTCAAGTAAAAATGGGTCTGCAACTTATAGCTAGTAAATGGAACCTGATAATTGATGAATTAGCTGAGAAACCTAATGGAAATAGTATTGGAAGCATTGTAAGAAGACTATGTTTGGGAGCAGCTGTGTATAATATTTGGAGAGAAAGAAACTATAGAATCTTTAGAGAAGAGAAAAGATGTTGGCAGAATGTGTTGAAGTGATATAATTGATACAGTTAGACTAAGATTAATGGGATTAAGTGTCAAAGATACTCAAGCAGTTAAACAAGTATCCTCACAGTGGAATGTGGTTATGCAGAAGCCATAAAATGTGTGTCTGCATAAAAGGGTGTTTGGTATAGCAGTTGATTTTCATGTGAATGCTGCAAGATAGGTTTTTACCTCTATGGATGTTTCAATAAAGGCTGTTGAAGATCTATACACTTAAGTTCATCGCATAAGATGGCCCTATATCTTGAATTACTGGTTACTTGGATTTATGAGAGCATATTAAGTCTGTATTAGGCCTTGGTGGAGGTAAATCCAGTTTAGTATGCTTTAAATAAACTCTTAGTATAAAAGTAATTCATAAAGTGGGTTTCCTTAGTGTGAAGGGTAGTATGAACTTGTAGGATGGCACATGAGATGATTGGAATAGTGAGTGGATGAAAGATGACCCTACTTGGTCCTTTCAGTGTGCCATCAAGGGGGCATGTAGATTCTCCCTCAAGGTGAGTGTTTCTAGGACCTTGAAGCCTTTTGTAAAGAGGGAAATGTAGAGGTCCTAGAAGAGCCCTTGATTGGAATGGTTGGGTTCCTAACGAAGCCACACATCTGTCCCTCTTTTGCTATTGTGGGTGCTGGCTGAATGGTTTTAGAGGGGGATGTTGTGGAAATGTAGTTAGATGGTAGGTGCTTAATAATAAAGGTGAATTGAGAAGGCAGTGATTGTGTTTTGTTTTAAACAAGAGATGGAAATGCTCTGGTTGGGATTTCTATAGCTTGCTTCTTAGTCTGATATTGGATGTAAGTGTAATATTGTTGTGTATATGATATCGGATGTAAGTGTAATATTGTTGTGTATCTGGTTTTTTGGCATGTCAAAAACTAGTTTATGCTTATGATGTACAGTTTTGGAAAAGTTATATATAATATTCACCTTTGCACCAAAAATAATAATAATAATAATATGATTAGATTCAAAATTATATGATAACTGTGTCGTACAGTCTAGTAACACACAATAATATGCATGTGAACTTTAAAGTAATGCAGCCGGAGAAACAAAGTATCATTGTCATCTAAAACCATACGGGTGGTTATAGGACGTAACCAAAGCAAAGACATGCATGATGCATATAAGAAAAAGCTACCATACATCAATGGAGTGAATAACTCTTTCACATTTGAACCGCTTTGACCACTTCTTATGATCTGCGACATCATCCCTAATACAAGAAAAGAAGTCAATAATGGGATTATAATGCTACAGAAGTCAAAACAGTGGTCAAACAATATGTTATCATACTTGTGAGTGATAAGCATATATCGAACTCCACCCATCTTCTCAATGTTGCTAGCCAGCCTCTCTGTATACCTAGGACTGCATGTATTACAATTAAACAATTTATTTAAGCAAAGTTGGTAATATAAAATTCCCAATTCTAATAATCTTGTGTTCCTGTTTGACAAGCTAGCATTCTATATTAGACCAAAACTTTATAATGGTTAGATGACCTGTCAATAAGAATGTTCCCTTCAGGATGAACAATCAAATAGCAAGCTGCTCCATATGACTGATCAGAGTGATAACCACAGTGATAAACTCCCTGAAAATTATTTGTCGATCAAAGAGTTGTCATTATGGCATTACAAACCTAATAAAGTGACATCAACTTTTATATCAGAAGTACATTGCTACATGGTGATAACTTAAATGAATTACCGGAATTCGATCCATGTCAATGGGTAGTGGAAATGTTTTTTGAGCTTCTAAAATATCACGAGCAGGTTTCTCAGTACTTATTGAGCTCGTTGGACATGACAATAACGCCTGCAAATAAAACAGAAACATTATCACTTTTCCATAAACACGAGCTTGAGGAAACAGTAAATGACACATCAATAACTTGAATAGACATGATACGCCAGGTAACATAGAGAACTAAATATGATCATCCTAACCGACCAAAACAGTTAAGCATACTCTCCCGCAATATCGTCACTACGCTGGCATTTTAAATATTATACCTGAAGAGCCTTGAGACGTTCATCATGGCAGCTTGGCTGCTTTGAAACGGCAGACATGTCATTAACACGGGTAAAGACTTCCTGAAATATTAGAACAATAATCACCAATATCAGCAACTTGTTCACCATCATCTTCTGCTAATTTACAAATAAGGGTGCTGTAATTACCGGGGCCATCCAACGACATGTATCGCAATCAATGCATGTATGATCTGCAAATTGAATAAGTCATCCAGCTAGTTACATGCATGCATGTCTTGTTAGTATATACTACATAAATGCACAAAAGGATTATCTATTTGTTACTCATATTACCATTGTTTAACACATATACATGGAGTACTGTGTTTGCTGCTAATTGCTTATATATAGGTGTTTGTTTTAGAGTTAGAGTGTCTACGCGATTGCTTATTTGTTTATCTGCTTAATGTAAAGTAGATAGAAATTTAGAGTGTTTCGATAAAAATCCGCTTATCTTGAAACAAAATTAAGCAATTGTCTATAAGCAAATTGAAAGCTGCTAGCTGAATTAAAATGAATCTAACATCATTCTTCAACTCTCATATCTAGCCTGAATCTAACATTTTTTTTTTTTTTTTTTTTTTTTTTTTTTTTTTTTTTTTTTTTTTTTTTTTTTTTGCGGGGGGGGCGGGGGGGTGGGGGGTTTGTCTTACCACATTTTGCTACAGCAAAAAAATATGAACACTTTTATGAGAACCGTGTATTCTTCTTATTTGTCTCTAGTTGGGACCAAAAAAAAAAAAAAAAAAAAAAAAAAAAAAAAAAAAAAAAAAAACCTTTGAAAGTAAGCAAATCAACATTTCTCCAAACTTTTTGGGTAAAGTGTTTCCCTGTTAAATATATTACTCCAAAAAATAATTAAATGCATAGGATGAGGGTGATTTCCACATCTCAGCCCATTACACGCAAACAAACGCACCTATTGTGCTTCAAACAAAAATTGTCATAACAGAGACAAACCGATCTTATGAACCTACCAAAATAAAATATCAACAACAAAACTAGAATTACTTCCTAACTCTACCACGAATACGAATGTCTCATGCGTCACAAAAATCAAGTTGTTCCTCAGTCAAGTCATTAACAACTTTCTCAAAACTGCTCATATGCTTAAACATAAGCAGATAAGAAAAATAAATAAGCACTTACAAACACCCTCTTAATTTATGTTCTGAGCTACAATACTACACTACCACATGAAGGCTACAGTACCCTCATTATGAAACAGGCCCGGCCCTGGCTATGGGCAGTCAGGGCGACGGCCCAGGGCATCACACGAACAAGGGGCATTTTTTTCTTCTGATTTGTATAGATGAGAGAAATGGAAAAATTTTAAGCTCAATAAGAAAGAACAGTAGCAGGTTTAAGTTTTAGTTGTTTGGGGAAGATGAAAAACCAAGAGAGAGAAAGAGAATGGATTTTTGCTTTTGTTATGTAGTTGTGCCACACTCACGTGGGGTGATGTAAATGAGTGGTTTGTGACTATTATTTTTTATGAAAAACAATTAACATTTTTCTCATTTTTCTTATTACTTTTTTTTTCTTAAAAACATTCATATCGGTAGTTTTTCTACTCTTGAAAACATTTTACGTATAGAGTACTGAGTTAGGATCAAATAAGAAGAAAAATAAAAATGAGAAGAATAAGAAGAAACCACAACCACACATTTTAGATGCACCTACAAAAGTAGATGCATCTCCCCTTAATTTTCTCCTCCTTATTTGAAATGTGTGGCTAGAAATCCTTCTTGTTCTTTTTATTTTAGTTTTTCTTCTCATCGGATCCCTACTCGTAGAGTACTACAGTATCTTTTTTAACCGCAATTAATATTTTCTCATTCTTTATTCTTTAAAAGGTTTTGACCAATCGCGCAAGTTAGTCCCTAATTTATGCTCTTAATCTTAGAATAACTGCTTATCTCGAAAATAGAGATAGTCTTTGCAACTCCAATTTACTGCGCTTTTTAGTAATCAAATATCGTTTTCACTCCCAAAAATCTCTTTTATGAGACTACCCAAAATAGGAATATGAAAAACAAAATCTGAACAGAGGGAGTAATCGAAATAACGTTATGAAAATGTATCTAATTTGATACTTACTTGTTTCGTCTGTTTCAAACTAATTCTTTTTGTTATCGACACAAGCTTTTAGTTTATCTATCGTGTGTATCTTTGGTAAAATTTATGCATTTGAATGTATAATCGACTAAAAAGTATAAAAAAAATGCATAGAATTTTGTTCTTGATTGATACATATAAGATGCAAATTAGATGTTTTTATGTAAAAAAGAAAGAAAGAAGAAGAATCGGTGTCAAGTTTGATTCATTTTGTGGAATTATCGCATTATCCTTACTGAATTCAAAGAAAATGCTTATCTTATTCAATTTTCTTTGATTTTTTATTTAATTTTGAACTTATATAAAGCCAAACCCCGTTAGTTGTGCGTTTACATCTTTAGTCGGGGCATGTTTTGACCATTTCGCCCAGGGCATCTAAAATCTCAGGACCGGCCTTGTTATGAAACCTACCACACGTGAAGGCTACACTATCATGTGTTGTCTTTGTTACATGTTTAAGTGTTCACGTGTGTGATCGAGCAAAAAGTTGGGTAAAGCAGTGGTCACCACGGATTAACGCAAAAGCGGTGAGGGTGTTTTGTGTGTGTGTGTGAGTGTGTTGTGGTGTATACCGTATAGTTGTGTTTAAGGTATAAAATAGATAGTAAGAAATGTGTGCTAATGAACCATGTAATTAATGGTGACTGCCATCACGCATGAACCACTACATACCACGCGTGGTCTTCTGTTACAGCATTTTGGTGACCATGTGTGAAACAAAGAAAAAGGGAGAAAAGGGCAGTCAATGCCACTGATTGTATTCAATTTATGTGTGTGTATGTATGTTTAGTGGGGGTATAGGTAAATAGTGATCGAGTGGTGAGTGACTGTCACACGGCAAAGGTGGTGAGAAATAAATGATGTCGCGCTCACGTAGAGAAGGTCAACACCACACTACCACCACAGCAACCGGTCTTATGGTAAGAAGGTACATAATGTGGCGCTGACTTGGAGCCGGTCATCACCACCACCAGCGTTGCACCCGGTCTAAACATGAAACATGTGCTCTTTCCACTTGGTACTTAAAATAAAGTTTGCCTTACGAAGAATAAATTAATAAGCTATATATAAACACACGAGCACTTAACTAGCTAAACATACTAATGGATACATATAGATGTAGTCAATTCAACATACTCCATTTTTTTTTATTTTTTTTTTTATTTTTTTTTTTTTTGTGAAAAGGAGAATTTATATATTCCATTTTTAGATATAAGCAGCTATCACTACACTCATACTCCAATGTTTTGTAAGTATATCCATATTAACATGTCCAAAAATAAAAAAAATTTAACCAATAATTAAGATGATGAAATAACAAACCAACGAAGAACTCTCCAGGGACGTTTTCCGGTCGTCGCTGCTTCTTGGACGAGCCTTGCACTTGTATGCTTTGACTTTTGACCACCAACTTCACAGAAGAAGAAGATCGCCATGGTTTTGATGAAGATGGTGACGCCAGAAAGCGGTGGTTGAAGTTAGGGAGACAAAGTAGCTGCATCATCGTCGCCATTGTTGCAGGAACTGGTTGATGTTTGGTCACTGATTGTGTACGTGGTACTGTGCTAGATTTAGGAGTGTGTGTCACAGTGTCAGTGTTGTGTTTTTGTTTTTCTATTTTTGGATAATTTTTAAGGATATTTATAGAAAATGAGGGGTAGTTGGCGAAAATTTTTCCTGTTTTTCGTTTTTAAATTCTTAGAAAATAAAAAAAGTGAAGAGTAAAATGGGTTTTTCAAACTTTTAGTTAAAGTTTAGATAATGAGAATTTCACATTTTTTGAAAATTGTTGAAAATTTTTTTAACTAAACGGATTTCTTTTCATATAAAAAATTTCCTGAAAAAATAAAAAAAATTTCACCAACTAAACGCCCCTTTAACCATTACTACTCTCGTTTTCTTTTCTTCTTTTCTAAATTTCTCATTTTAACTATTCATTACTAAATATAGATGAAATTATTACTAAATATAGATGAAATGTTTCATGGAGTTTGATGTTACTTTTATTTGAATTACTGTTAGAAATTTTAAAAAGGATTATATTGAAAAACCACTCTACGACTAGACATATTAACTTTATACAACCTATTTATTAAAATTAATTTATAGGCCCAATATATGGATTTATTTTCATTCATATCAAAGTTCGAATAATTTTCTCAAAAAAATCTTTAAAACAACGAGAATAAAACCAAATATAACATATTAAAACAGCACACACGAGTACTAAATGTAAAATGTCAATTTTAGTCATTAATTAAGTGCTACTTTATTAAGTTAAAAGTGAATTAAGATGATTTAACTAATATTTTATGTTTAAGTTGTTAATTTTATTGTGATAATATATTAAATTAGTTAGTTCTATTCTTGAAATTGTATAACTATCCGACAAGAATTTAAATGGGGTTACATAAATGAAAACAAACATATACTTGTGTGGCTTATAAATTAGTTTAAAGGAATAAGTGGTCTAGAAGTAAAATGATTAATAGTTGAACGGCTTTTAAATACATAATCCTATTTTAGATAAGATATTAATTAATTAATTTTAATGATAAAATTGTCATGCAAAAATATAAATAAAACTATCATAACTATGCTTTTTTTCAAGATGTATATTTTGTAAAAAAAATAATAATAAATAAATAAATAATAAATAAATAAAATGACGAAATCAATATAGAATATTAGAATTTAAATTTGAAATTGTCCAACTTTTTGATTTGACTTTTTGAAGTTTTAAAATCCTAATACTTTTTCTTCTTACTTCGGAAGAATTATTGTTTTGCATGCTTTTTTTCAAGATGCATATTTTGGTAAAAAAAAAAAAAAAAAAAAAAAAAAAAAAACAGTTGACGAAATCAATATATAGAATATTAGAATTTAAAGAAGCCAAAGTTGAGTTGTCCACTTTTTTATGTTTCAAAATCCTAATCCTTTTTCTTCCTACTTCGGAAGAAATATTGTTTTGCATGCTTTTTTTCAAGATGCATATATTTTGTTAAAAAACGATTGACGAAATCAATATAGAATAGTAGAATTTAAAGAAGCCAAAGTTGAATTGTCCGCTGTGTGATGTGACTTGTTGAAGTTTCAAATGGGAATTGATACTTGCACCTTTTTTTTTTATTCTTTCATCACAATATTGTTACAACACTAATGCATATGGGTAAAACAATATATATGCATAAGTGTGGTGTGAGTATCAATATAAATGGTGTAAGTATCACTTGCCTTTTAAAATCCCAATCCTTTTTCTTCCAATTTCGGAAGAAATATTGTTTTGCATGTATCAGACCGAAAGTTATTGTAAATAGGGAAAGCTTTTCATTTGAGTATCACCGGGTGTTACCCACTTTAACACTCTGACTTCAAAATACCTCATCACTTATAACCAGAGGCGGAGCTACGGAGGGGGCACGGTGAGCACGTGCCCCCTCTTAACTTTCCGGCATAGTTTAATGTTTTCAAAGATTCTTATGCTTGTTGTCATTTTGCCCCATTTAAAACCAAATATACGAAATAAAGTGAGTAAAGTTGAACAAAAGAGCTTTATGGTTGGAATGAAGAAGATGATAGTTAAAGAAGATGAAGTTTTATGACTTTTTCAAAAGGGTGGGTAAGATAAGCTAAGTTGACTCTCGTGTGTGGGTAGGAGATGGCCACGTGAGTTTGTTGTAACAAAACACTTTCAACTTTTGCTACTCGTATGTAACGCTATTTCACAATAATGATTGTGGGATTTAAATGTATATGTCTTGTTTGTTCTTTGACTTCTTTAACTAAAGAGTTAATTTCATTTTTGGTCCTTATGGTTTGTCGGGTATTTCATTTTCAGTCTAATTTTTAAAAAGGTATCAGATCCACTCCAAAACCCGACAACCCGTAACAAGTTCAGTCCAGTTTTATGTTGACTGCTAGTTTGACTAACTTTGCTCGTTAAATCTGAGGGCATTGTTGTCTATTCATCTATATTACTATATTAGCTAAAACTAGTGGGATCCATCCCCACCAACAAATACACAATCATAACTCCACTCATTCCTTACACTTTCTCTCATCTTCTCTCTCAAATCCTCTCTCTAAAATCATAATTCATCCATCACCACCGATATCCGACCAACACGACCACCTACCCACCAGCTACGCCTCCATCATCAACATAACCATCAACAACCAACACTCTAAACCCTAACCACCCACCAAAACCAACACTTTACACCATCTTCAGCCATCATTCACCAACACCACCGTCGGCCACCACTAAATCGCCACTTAACATCCACCTAACTATCGGCATAACAACACCATACATTAATCTTTAATAAATTTCTTTAATTTCAACAAAAACCTTAAAATACAAATTTGATTTAAAAAAAAAATCAAAAACGTTAAACTTAGAATTTAAACCCAAATCACAAAATTAACCTAACATATAAGTAACTCACACAAACAACTCAAACGTTCAACTGATTCTTGGTTAGTGGTGGATACGTTGGTAACAGCGGTATCATGGTGGTGGACGGCGGGGGGATTGACAGGTTTGATGAATATGTTGGGGGTTTTGAAGATGCTCTCTTTTTTTTTAAGTGTTTATGTTTGACTTTAGTTTTGATCTTGTTTGATGAATATGTTGACGGGTTTGATGAATGTTGTGGGGATTGCCAGGTTTGATGGTGATTTTTTATTTTTATTTATTTATTTATTTATTTTTTTATTTTTATTTTTTTTGTGTTTAAAGAAAAATAATTTTAAGGTCTGTTTGGTTTGTAGATAGGTTTAGGATTTAAATTTAAATTTGGATTAGGATTTAGATTTAGATTTGGATTTGAATTTAATATAAGAAAAAAATTATATTATAAAAAGAAAATGTATTATAAAAAGATGTGTGTATGTGAGAGAGAGAGAGAGAGAGAAATATTTAAAAAGTGTGTAAATGGTATGTGAGAGAGAAATCCTACCTATCTTCCCTCTGATGGGTTTTGTTGGGCCCTTAGCCAAATCTAATCCCTTTATTTTTCTATCAAGCAATTGTTTTCATGTCTAATCTCATTCCCCAACACTAAAAGGTGCAAACCAAACGGACCCTAATATTTGGATTTGGATTTGAATTTGGTTTAGGAATTAAAAATTATTTATATTTAATAATAAGGGGATAAAAAAGAAATATGAGGAGTAGAAAGCTAGTGGCCCCACTTATGTCATAAAAACCCTTAAAACACCCTCCTTTTCTACACACCCTCATATTTAGGATTAGAAGCCAAACCTTTATGCCAAAAATGCAACCAAACAACATGTTTAATTTGACTAGACAAAATCTAAACCCATCATAACCCCACAAACCAAACGGACCCTTAGTGTTTTTAGATTGAAAATAAGAGGGGTTGATTTTTTATTTTTTAACAGGGAGGAATTGGTTAGTATAATTTTTTTTAATAATAATAAAGTTAGTAAATTAATAATAATAATAATGTTATAATAATAATAATAATAATAATAATAATAATAATAATAATAATAATAAATGAAAGGTATTTGAGTCATTTCTAGTAATAAGATAAGGATATCTTAGTCATTTCACATGTCTTAACTGGTCAAACTGATGGTCAACATAAAATTGGACCGAAAATGTTACGGGTCGTCGGGTTTTGGAGTATATCTGATACTTTTTAAAAAATTGGACTGAAAATGAAATACCCGCCAAACCACAAGGACCAAAAATGTAATTAATTCTAATTAAATTTATAAAAGTTAATTCTATTTTAAAAAAAAGTATATTGATTGGAGTGTTTTTGCTATATAATTTATGTACAAGTGTCATTTCATTTTTTTTAATGTTGCACAATTACGTAGTGATATCTAATACTAAAGATTTAGTTTGGTTTTTCAATGTCATCAAAGAATATAAAATAGTTTATTTGTTAAAAAGAAAATGTATAGGTTAGTAGGGTGTTGAATTAGATATGATAATTCTCGGATGTTCCTCGTTATAATTTTTTTTGTCAGGCTCAACTCGCCCTGACCTATTTACCGGTTAGCTTAAGTTTTTCCTTTATTGGCCTGTTCGTGAAAATTTTTTTGGCCCATCTTCAAAAATATTCTGGCTCCATCCCTGCTCATAACACAAAACAAACTCTTCATTTGAGCCCCACCCACCCCCGATTTCATCTCTAAGCTTCATTTGCAATGGATACATTTTATAAAGTGGTTTTTGTCTTTTTGTGCTTCACTTCCATGGTGAGCACCAAACGAAGAGCAAACGAAGAAGGGGTCCGGTGTAGAGGCGAGGAACGGCGAGCGGGTGAAGAGGTGACACGTAGGAACAGTGTGCCCTCCCTTTTTCACCATACCTTTAGTTCTCAAAAGGGATTTTGCTAGTACGCCAAATCTGTTTGCATTCACACTTGCGTTTTTATGTTTTTTATATTTTTTTGTCTATAGAGATGTGGTTTGTTAGACTAGACGCACCAGATCAGACTTTTAATCAGTCAACCGATTAGGTCGTGGCTCGTGGTTCACGTGGATACTCGGTCGACTGCGATCGGCTGAGGTTTTTTTCTTTTTTTCTTTTTTTTTTGAATTCGATTGTTTCGACAACCAACTTAATCAAACACAAAACAACAAAAGGTTGTACTATTTGACCGTCTGGTTAAAAAAACAAACAAACAAAAACACACTTTTTTAACCTTTAAAATTTAAACACTTTAACACTATAAATAACCCATTAATTTCACCATTTTATTCACAAATTTAAACTACAATTCTTTATACATTCAAACACATTCTCTCTGTACACTTACACATTTAGTCTACATAATGTCTTACGAGATATTTTTTGGCACTTTTCTTCGGACAATGAAGATGAAGTTAATAATGAGCTTGCGCTTTTACGGAAGCTTGTTGGGCGGCTTTTTAATCATCAAAGACCAAAAATCTCACGAACCAATATAGAGAGGGATCACTACGGTGCTCATAATCATTTAGTGGCAGCTTACTTTTCCGAACACTCACAGTATGACAAAGAACATTCCACAAGCGGTTCCGAATGAGACGACAACTATTCACACAAATTATTCGAGAGGTGACCGATCATTCCTCTTTTTTTCAACAAACTACTAATTGTGCGGGCACACTTGGTATTTCCCCATTTATGAAGTGTACTTTTCTCAGATTTCATATGACATCCAAAAATGGGAATTGTTGCCTTTTTATCCACAATCGAGAATATATTACGCCGCTAGTCCAAAATTCTAACGCTCGTTAGTTTTTCCAGTTATCTCAGTCCTCACGCGCGCTGCACATGAGGGCAATTTCGTCTAAATTATTTTTTTTTTCATATTTTTTTGTGTTGGTTGTACATTTCCTGTAGCAATTTGTATTTTTTGTATTTGTTTACTATTCTTTTTGTCCTTCATTTTCTTTTTACTATGTCACTTACATATACCTTAAACATAAATGATTTCCTTTTATTTGCAACCACCACTTCTATTTTTTTCTCTCACAGTATCAAAATATATATATATATATATATATATATATATATATATATATATATATATATATATATATATATATATATATATATATATATATAAACTCTGATCTATAAAAACTTTTAAGAATTAAGAATCAAGTTTTTTCTCTTTCCTAAAATCCGAATACCACAAAGCATAGTTATCAGGATCCCGGTCCTGATCTTAGGATCTTACGATTTTACGATACTACAAAGCAAAAATGATCCGGATCTTAGGTAGGATCTTAGCACACTTAAAATCTTATAGGATCCCAATCTTAACAATAGGATATTAAGATCTAATCCGATCCGATCCTACTTTTCTCAGATAACAAACTAAAAAATTGCTAATTTTTGGATTATATTTTGTAGAATTTAAAAAACAACATGTTAATCTTCTTAAACATTTCATAATGATAATTTAGGACAACATTTATATGAAACATTCATATAATTTTTTGGTTTTGATATATAATAATTTGTAAATTTGTATAATATAACAAATTTTTTTAAGAAAATGACGTTATAATAGGATCTTAAGATCTCGATCCGATCTTATTATCACGATCTTGCAAAGACAAAAATGATCCTGCGTTGGATCCTGATTAGGGCTGTAAACGAACTGAACGTTCAGTAAACATTTCATGAACCGTTCGGTAAAAAGTTCATTTATGTTCGTTCGTTTATTAAATGAACGAACATGAACAATATTTTGCGTTCATTTATTTAAATGAACGAACATGAACAAAAGTCTCGTTCATTCATTTATGTTCGTGAATGTCCGATTAGGCGTTCGTTAAAGTTCGTTTATGTTTATTTATCTATTGATGTTCATATATCATATCTTTTAATTTTATAATTTTAAAAATTGGTTTGTTTAAACAAAACAACACTTATAAAACAATATATTGTGAAGAATTCAATAAAGTTATGTTTGTTTGTCTATTTTCATTTATGTTCGATCGTTAATGTTCGTTTAGCGTTCGTTTAGTGTCTTAATGAACGAACATAAACGAACATGAACAATTCATTTTCTTAATAAACGAACATGAACAAGAAAATTCGTCCGTTTAAGCGTCCGTGTCCGGTTAAAATTAAATGAACGAACATGAACAGGGCTTCGTTCGTGTTCGTCCGGTTCGTTTACAGCCCTAAGCCCGATCTTGAAAACCTTCCCACAAACAGCCTTGTTCTTTAATCCGATCCACGAAACACTAACTCGTTTCTTGTGGTTCTCGTTTGTTGTCTTCAAATAGAAATACAAACCATAAACCACAAGCACAAACGGGAATGAACGAATCAACCCCTTTGAATGTTGTTGTTAGTTGCGAACTAGGTAGGGTTTTTTTTTTTTTTTTTTTTTTTTTTTTTTTTTTTTTAATTTTTAATTTTTTTTGTGACTTCTTTACATTAGATCGATGAAGGGTTTTGTTGCATCTTTAAAGATCTATTAAAAATGATTCCAACCCGAGATCTTTCTTTTTTTTTTTCCTTTTTTTTTTCGTGTCAGATATGTAAAAGATGGGGTTTTGTTGTGGTTTGTTATTTTGTTGAGAGATGAGATTGTTCTTGTTGTATAGTGGGCTTTTTTTTTTTTTTTTTTTTTTTTTTTTTTTTTTTTTTTTTTCTTCGTGTTGGATATGTCAATGATCCATTGACATGTGCATTTGGTAACAGATCTTTAAAGGTCCAACACAGATGCAGAAAAGGACGATGTTAATAAGTGTGGTTCAAACCTTTTCATAAAAATCGGGCTTAATGTTAATAAGTGTGGTTCAAAAACACCAAAGCAAAACTGTCGAGGTGTTAATGGTGGAGTCATGGCTGTTTCGATGAATAATAATAGTTTCATTAGACCTAATATTTTGATCTTACAAGATTATCATGACCATATTAATGGTCATTACACTGAGGATTTCCCTAGGACTCCACTTAAGTTTCATGATTTTGTAAATAGGGCACCTAATTCCAGTCCTAACAAGACGGGGCCTATGAATGGGACTAGAACCAAAGTTCTTGAATATGGGAGTCGGGTGCAAATTATATTGCAGGATACAGGGACTGTCACAACTCACAACAGAAAATCACCCAGTTCATCTTCATGGCTACAGTTTCTATGTGGTTGGTATGGTAGCGGGGATTACAACCCGCAGACTGCAAATTTCAACTTAGTGGACCCACCTTATATGAACACGATCGGATTGCAGGATACAGGGACTGTCACAACTCACAACAGAAAATCACCTAGTTCATCTTCATGGCTACAGTTTCTATGTGGTTGGTATGGTAGCGGGGATTACAACCCGCAGACTGCAAATTTCAACTTAGTGGACCCACCTTATATGAACACGATCGGAGTACCAGTTGGTGGATGGGTTGCAATCAGATTCGTTGCTGATAAGGTTATAGTGGTTATAGTAAACAAATTAAAAGATCATTTCTTTCTATATGAGAACAAAGATGCAGAAAAGGATGATGGCTACTTTAATATGAGATTATGATGACCCATGAGTTCACAATTATTAAAAGGATGATGGCTACTTTGATGCATGAATTTATGTATGTGTCATGTGTGTAGTAAAATCAAAGATCCTTCTTCACCTGCCCATTCTTCATGTTTCTTGGAAATGGGTGATTTTGTTTTATTTTTGTAAAACTAACTACTTTTTGAGAAATAAAACTAAGAAAACTATAGAAAGGTGAATAACAAATTTGTAAATGGTGAACGGTGGTCGGCGTTGGGGGTGGTGGTGAGCTGCGGTGGTGGTGGGTGAGGGTGAAGATGAAGATGAAGATGAGTGTGTTTGATATAAAAGATTATCAAAAGAAAAGTCAGTAATCAAGAACAAAATTGAATTTGAGGTTGAAAATGAGAAATATCACAAGCATTAAAAGGACAAATAAATAAATAAATTAAAAAAATAAAGAATAAAAAAAAATGAAGGACAAAAAGAATAGTAAACAAATACAAAAAGTATAAATTGCTACGGTAAATTTATAGCCAACACAGCACAAATGACAAAAAAAAAATTCGGACGAAATTGCCCTCATGTGCAGCGCACGTGAGGACTGAGATAACTGGGAAAACTAACGAGCGTTAGAATTTTGGATTATTGGCGTAATATATTCTCGATCATGGATCAAAAGACAAAAGGCAATAATTCTCATTTTTGGATGTCGTATGAAATTCGAGAAAAGTATAGGTACCAATGGTTTAATTTACTCTTTATTATATAAAGCGGACATTTGTTAATGAGACAATGAGACGGAGAGATTAATACAGTAACATTTTAAAGAAAAAGTCAAACTTGGAAACACAAATCAAGTCACCCAAGTATAAACACAAGTACACAACACAACTACCACACCCAAAGAGTAACAAACTACTCGTAACAAGTAACAACACTTCTGTTTTACGACCCATGAAAGAATGAGGTAGAGAGAGGAAATAAATGGTTTTTCCGAGGGTAGTTGCTGCCTCTTCCTGCCAATGATTCTCATCATCGCCCAACAACAACCCTCACTCATATATACATCTATGATCTATCTATCTATAAATGTATATGTTTATGTATGTATATATAGAGACGGAAACTGTAACTGACAGGGGGAATACTTATATATACTACTGTTGGAAAAATGGTTTACAAAATGAGTTTTTGTAAAACTTTGGACATAATTTAATGTATGTATATGTTATATATATTTATGTTTCTTGGTGGCGTTTTGTTCTCCTCCAAGAGAGCTTCGTAACAAGCTAAAGTATGTCCAAAATAGAGCTAAGATGAATGAGATATCGTGTCTCAAAGTGAGGCACGTGAAACACAAAATTGGAAAAGTCCCACATCGCCCAAAACAAGAAGTGAATGCTTGTTTATAAGGAATAGTTGGTATTTGCTTCCAAATTCCTTTAGGTGAGCTATGCTCCCACTCCTACGTGCGCGCGCGCAGGGGGGGTGCAGATTGTGGGATTTCTGGACCAAAATGAGTTCGAAGCTACTGAACTCATGCGAGCCCGCGCGACCTGCAGACACGAATGCAGCTCCGAAACCTCGCCTACGTGCGAAAATTTTTTAGATTTAAACTTTGTGAACAAGTTTTACAGAATATTTGTGTTAAGTTAAAAAGATATCAAATCGTTTTTATTAAATAACAGATTTGAGTATATCTTTTATTTTTAGCTGATACTTAGTCTTGTTGAACAAGATAGGGTTTCACTATAAATATAACCTATTCTCATTCGGTTTCAAACACAGAAAAACGCAGCTCTTCCCAGACGATTTTCCAGCAGCTCTTCGATCAGAAGCACACAACTTTTCGTGATCTTTCAGGCAAGGTTAGTCAGGTCCGGCTGTTCAACAGCTTAGTACGTTGTACCCTGGGAAACAGACGGCGAATCTGTTTTAAGGGAATCGTGTCTAACACGAGCCTCGTGCGTTTACTGCTTTCATTTAATTTACGTTATATAGTGTCTGTCTTCTGCTTCTACTCCATTCTGTCTGTATTTTATTTTCTGTTATTTACATTCTGTTATTTTTATTTTATTGTAATCTGATTTATTAATAAAAGTGTACACCGTTTCCCACAGTCTTAAAACAGATTCGGTTTAACCGAATTTAAACACTTTGTTAAAATCGGATTAATTATTTTAACAGATTTATAAACTGTTTTCTATCGAGACCTTGTTGAGTTTCTTTGGAAATCAGTTTTAATTAAACAGATTTAATTTACAGATTTGGTGTACAGATCTATAACGTTTTCTTTAAGCAGTTGTTCTAATCAGTTTATTGAAACCAAGATTGAGTTTCTATTAACTGATTTATCGAAACCAAGATAGAGTTTCGTTGAGTCAGATCTGGTACAAGTAGATACCGATTTGCAACAGTTTGTTTAACTGTTTGTGTTTGATTTTCAGGATGACAAACACTACTCCTCTTGGGACTACTACAGTGAATGGATCTGGTGCGCCAGTTACCAACACAGTTCTTAATCATGCTGAGAAACCAGAGAAATTCAATGGGCAGAATTTTAAGAGGTGGCAACAGAAGATGTTCTTTTATCTCACTACTTTGAACCTTGCGCGGTTCTTAAAAGAGAACGCACCTCAAGTGGAAACTCCTGCTGAAGGTCAATCCTCTAATCAACAGGCTGTGCAAGCCTTGGAAGCATGGAAGCATTCAGACTTTTTGTGTCACAACTATGTTCTGAATGGTTTGGTTGACTCTTTGTACAACGTGTACTGCAAGACCAAGACTGCCAAAGAATTATGGGAGTCATTGGAACGCAAGTACAAAACTGAGGATGCTGGTACAAAGAAGTTCGTGGTAGCACGCTTTTTGGATTACAAGATGGATGATTCAAAGAAAGTGATGAGTCAGGTTCAAGATCTGCAGATTTTGCTACACGACATTCATGCTGAAGGAATGACTTTGAGTGAAACTTTTCAAGTTGCTGCTATCATTGAAAAGTTGCCTCCAAGCTGGGTAGAATTCAAGAACTACCTGAAGCATAAGCGAAAGGAGATGAGTGTTGAAGACTTGGTTGTTCGTCTTCGTATTGAAGAGGACAACAAGCTGGCTCAGAAAAACACTTATACGCCTGATTCTGCCAAGGCAAATTTGGTTGAGCATGCTTCGTCATCTTCAAAGTCTCATGTCAAGGGAAAAGGCAAGGGCAAAGGAAAGAATGACAAGAAGGGCAAAGGGAAGTCTGAGTACCTTGCTCCTAAAGCTGCAATTGTGAAACCGCAGTTCCAAGGGGTGTGTTTCAATTGTGACCAGCCAGGTCACCGTGCTGCTAACTGTAAGATGCCGAAGCGGGTGACTCCACGCGAGGCAAATATGGTGAATGATGTGGACATGATTGCTATGGTTTCTGACGTCATTGCCATGATCTCTGAAGTTAACCTGGTAGGTTCAAACAACAGGGAATGGTGGGTTGATACTGGGGCTACCCGTCATGTGTGTGCTGATAAGAGTATGTTTCACTCTTTCAGAGCGGTTGACAATGGAGACAAGTTGTTCATGGGCAACTCTGCAACTGCTGATATCAAGGGCGAAGGAGATGTAATCCTGAAGATGACATCCGAGAAAGAGCTCAAGTTGACTAATGTCTTGTATGTTCCAGAAATTCGCAAGAATCTTGTGTCTGGTTGGCTGTTGAACAAGTTTGGTTTTCGTCTTGTTTTTGAGTCTGATAAGTTTGTTCTTTCTAAGAATCAAATGTATGTTGGTAGGGGATATGCCCTGAATGGTATGTTTAAGCTCAATGTAATGGTTGTTAAGAATGATATCAATAAAATGAATTCTTCTGCTTATTTGATTGAGTCTTCTAATGTGTGGCATGGCCGTCTTGGACATGTAAAATTTAATTCAATGCGCCGTTTGATTAAATTTAATTGCATACCTAATTTCCATATTGACTCAAAATATAAATGTGAAACTTGTGTTGAAGCCAAACTTACAAGAGCATCTTTCAAATCGGTTGAACGAAAAACCGAACCACTTGATATGATACACACTGACATATGTGATTTGAAATCACTACCCACAAAAGGTGGCAATAAGTACCAAAAATGGGTTCCGCCCGTTGGTCCCGAGGGTTCCGCCAGGTCTGCTGCAGCAGTAACACCATCCACATCGGATCGTTCTAAATTTGTTAAAGTCATATATAAAAATGGAACCAAACCTGCCTTTAAAACTGGAGTAGGACTTAGTAAAAATGAATTTAGAGCTAAGACTACTCAACCAAGACCTAAGACTCCAATTCCCAAACGCCCCTTTCCAAAGAGCAACTTCAATGCTCTACCAAACTACCAACATGTTTGGAACCAAAACACTCCTGGACATTACCAAACCTCAAACTACATGCCATGGAACCCTTATGATCTATTTTCATATTTGAGACAAATTAATGGTATGCTTAACCAAAATGGACCCATGAGAAATTGGGGACCAAATGTTTGAGTGTTTTTCATAAAATAGGTGTGCCTCAAAGTTTGCTTGGATCCGGATGAATGGATCAAGGATAGCGGTTGTTCAAGGCACATGACGGGTAATAAAAGTCTCTTCTCAACATATCACAAATGTGATGGAGGTAATGTTACGTTTGGTAGTAATGCTAGGAGCAAAATCATCGGAAAAGGTACAATCTCTCATGACTCCCTTTCTATAGATGATGTTGCTCATGTTGACAACTTAGGATTTAATCTCCTTAGTATTAGTCAACTTTGTCGTAATAAGTATAATGTTCTTTTTAGTGAGAACGGTAGTAAAATACTTAAAGATGGTATAACCATAGCCAAAGGTGTCCTTAAGAACAACGTATACGTCATGAAGTTGGATTCAACATCTAGAGACAAACTTTGTCTTACCTCATTAGATGAATCTTCAACTTTATGGCATAGACGTTTAGGACACGCTAACATGAGACTAATCCAAAACCTCTCCTCCAAAGACTTAGTTCGAAACCTACCTAAGTTGAAATATGACCAACACTTTTGTGATGCTTGCAAAGTCGGTAAACAAGTCCATAATAGCCATAAGGCTAAAAACTTGGTGTCTACGTCTAGATGTCTAGAACTTTTACATATGGATTTATTTGGTCCATCCACTGTACAAAGTTATGGAGGTAACTTCTACACTTTGGTCATACTAGATGATTACTCACGATATACTTGGACAAAATTTTTGAAAAGTAAAAATGAAGCTTTTGATAAATTTGAGATTCTAAGTAAGAAAATTCAAAATCAAGTAGGATCTAATATTGTGTCTATTAGAACGGATCACGGTCGTGAATTTGATAATGAATTTCAATTTGGAAAATTTTGTGATAATAATGGAATTACTCATAACTTTTCGGCTCCACGTACTCCTCAATCTAATGGTGTAGTAGAACGTAAAAACCGGACATTACAAGAGATGAGTAGAACAATGCTTAATGAACAATCTATTCCACAAAAGTTTTGGTGTAATGCCGTTGACACATCAACGTACATTTTAAATCGAGTCCTAATTAGACCATTTTTGAATAAAACACCTTATGAACTTTATAAAGGTAAAAAGCCTACATTAGGATATTTTAGAGTGTTTGGGAGTAAATGCTTCATTCTTAACACCAAGGATTATCTCACCAAATTTGACCCAAAGTCTTATGAAGGTGTATTTCTTGGATATTCACAAAATAGTAAAGCTTACATTGTCTTAAACAAAGAAACCTTAAGAGTCGAGGAATCGTTGAACGTAACATTTGACGAAAGTCCACCTCCCTCTAAGACATCACCTTTGGTAGATGATGACTTAGTTGAAAGCCAAGCAATTGAAAGTCAAAAAATCTTAGATAATGACAAGGAAGATGAACTATTAAACAAGGAAATTGTTAATGTCAAAGAATCTAAAAGTCATCCATTAGATAGTGTCATAGGCAACATTAATGAAAGAACACTAAGATCAAAAGTCCAAAATGAAAGTAATTATTTTTGTTTCGTATCAACCATTGAACCTAAGAATATTAATGAAGCCATTAAGGATGAATCTTGGGTAATTGCAATGCAAGAAGAATTAAACCAATTCGTTAGGAATGATGTATGGACATTAGTTCCTCAACCAAAGTGTCAAACAATAATTGGAACGAAATGGGTATTTCGAAATAAAATGGATGAAAATGGAATTGTGTCTAGAAACAAAGCTAGGCTAGTAGCACAAGGATATAATCAACAAGAAGGTATCGACTACGATGAAACGTATGCTCCGGTAGCTAGGCTCGAGTCAATTAGAATCTTACTTGCTTATGCATGTGCACATAATTTTAAACTCTTTCAAATGGACGTCAAAAGTGCATTTCTAAACGGAGTCATTAATGAAGAAGTGTATGTTGCTCAACCACCGGGCTTCATCGATTTTGAAAAACCTAATTATGTTTACAAACTTAAAAAGGCTCTTTACGGACTCAAGCAAGCTCCAAAAGCATGGTATGATCGACTTAAAACCTTCCTGGTTGACCATAAGTACACCATGGGCTTAGTTGATAATACTCTCTTCACTAAGAAGAAAGATTCACATATTATCATAGTCCAAATCTATGTTGATGACATTATATTCGGATCAACTTGTCAAGAATTATGTGTGGATTTCTCAAAAATCATGCATGACGAGTTTGAAATGAGTATGATGGGAGAACTCAACTTTTTCCTAGGACTCCAAATTAAACAACTTGAAGATGGTATCTTCTTTAACCAATCTAAATACATTAAGGACATGCTTAAGAAATTTGGATTAGAAGATTCGAAACCTATCAAAACTCCCATGTCCACGGAAACTAAACTCACCAAGGATGAGGAAAGTGAATCCGTAGATAGCACTAAATATAGAGGTATGATTGGTAGTCTACTCTACCTAACGGCTAGTAGACCCGACATTATGTTTAGTGTTTGTCTATGAGCTCGCTTTCAAGAAGATCCTAAGACTACCCATCTCGAAGTCGTTAAAAGGATTTTTAGGTATATTAAAGGCACTACACATTTAGGATTATGGTATCCCAAAGGAATGGGAATAGACACCATAGTGTATGCCGACTCGGATCATGCCGGTGACTATGTCGATAGAAAAAGCACAAGTGGTACTTGTACTTTTGTTGGACATTGTCTCACCTCATGGTTCTCTAAGAAGCAAACGGCTCTTGCTATTTCAACAACGGAAGCCGAGTACGTTTCGGCCGGAAAGGCATGTCAACAAGCTCTTTGGATGAAGCAAGCTCTTGTCGACTACGGAATTCAACTCAACGACATCACAATTCTTTGTGACAACAAAGGTGCCATTGATCTCAGCAAAAACCCGGTTCAACATGCTCGTACCAAACATATTGAAATCCGTCATCATTTCCTTCGTGACAACGTTCAAAAAGGAAATATCTCAATTGAGAAAGTTTCTTCCGAAGACAACATAGCCGACATCCTCACCAAACCCCTTAAACGTGAACCTTTTAACCTTCTTAGGCTAGGCTTAGGACTCATGGAACCTATACTGTAGTTCTGAACATTAGACAAAAATCACAAAAATCAAAACAAATCAATAACCATTTTTCACTGCAGGGTCGGCAGAACCCTGAGACATAACGGACGGAACCCAATATTGGGATCCGCCGTGTCCGCCGACCTGCAGAACCTATACATTTGTTTATATTAAACCAAACACCCATTATCCCATACCACAACTTCCAAAAACTGTTACTATTCACCATTCCTCTCAACCATACCCACGAAATTCTGGTCTTCCATTCAATCACATTTCTAATCCATCATCATTGTAAGTATCTTAACTTGATTACAATCCTGATCTGAGTCTAGGAATTCTATTTTTGCACAAAAACAAAAACTTGGGGTTATGCATTAAACTTAACAAACTCATGCATAAAAATTAAGTGTTTAACAAAACTAATCATGTTTCCCATAGTTAGGAAGTGCATTCTCACTTAGTGTAAACATACTTGCTAAACCACCCCATGTCAAATTTTTGCAAAAAAAATTTTCTCACAAGTAGGACAAATATTTTTTCGTCTCACATTGAGAATACTATGCCTCCGTCACCCTCTCCACGGGAGAATATGATTTCATATCCGTCAACTTTAGAGTTAGTGGTAATCTTTACTCCTTCACTCTCGAAGAGTTTGCTCAAATCTTAGGGATCCCAAACCAAGGTACTTGCATCTACTCCGATTTGCACTCCCTCTCAACCCTTGACACCTTAGATGACCGTCACCCTCCTTATGATACCCCTCTTATATCCAAAGATGTCCTCCGAAACCACCTCTTTGTTAGGACAACCACCACTAGGAGAACCCGTGGGGGAAATGAGGTCGAAAAGGATCCATATGGAATGGAACTTAATGAACTCTTGCCCCAATTCAAGAAATGGGAGGAAGTCCTTAGAGCCAATGTTATAAGCACTATAGGAAACCGAGACCATATCAACCTTTGCCTATGCTACATGCTCTACTCTTTATCCACTAGGCAACCTTTCAATCTTGCTTACTACATGGCTAAGAGAATGGCCGACATTCCCGTGCATGGCACAACGGCTATGCCGTATGGAATGCTCTTGACCCGTCTCTTTAGGTTCATTTCACCCATTCCACCAACTCCAAACCATCTTCGTCTTGACTACTCTCTCATCCCACATACCTTTGTCCCACTAAGTGATAAGAGAATGTATAGAGCCCAAGGAAAACGTCCTCATCCTCCTACCTCATCATCTTCTTCCTCAATGAGTGAAGATGACAATTTGCCAAACTCTAGGCTCCCACCTCTAGAATACCTTTCCCAACTTCCGGATATTCCAAATGAGTCGGAGGAGTTCAAGCAAACAAAAGGGATGTTCAAAAACATCGGGAGATTCCTCGGGAAGATGAAGAAGAAGATGGACCGTCAATGAGTGCGGGTGTGTTAGGAGTGTTTGGCACAAGGTGCTATTGGAACTATTTGGTAGTTTTAAACAATGTTTGTCATGTATTTGTGTGTTAGTACAATGTTTAATACACTTTGGAACATGTTTCAACTAACAATGTTGCAGGATGACAACGTTTGGCAAGTTGTCAAAAATTTCATGATTATCTTATTTTCACTAACTTTAGTGAATTTCGCTAGCCCCCGATCAAAGTCTTATAATTTGAGCGTTTACATGTCTAATTTTTGCATTTCCTAACCAGATATGAATTATAGTTTTGGTTTTAGGACTTTTTGAAAAATTTGAAAATCGTCTAGCGGGTTTAAATCGCGTTCTGTCTCGTTTTTCAGCACTGGCGGAACAGGCGGATCCCAAAATTGGGTTCCGCCCGTTCAAAACCTGGGTAACCCAGGTTTGGCCCAACGGACCAGACGGAACCCAAATTTGGGTTCCGCCTGTGTATTCCCAGGGTACTGCCAGTTTCCTGCAGAATTTTTATTTTTCTTTTCAACATTTCAACATCCAAACACCAAAATCCAATCCTTTTAGCTAGAAATCCATTACTTGCAATGTGTTTAGCTTACTAAGGTACTTAGCATTCCTTAGAACTCACCCAAACCCATTTCCCGCCAAAATTCAAAAATAGCTATAACTACCTCAAGTCTCCTTCACACAACAAGGAAGGACCCCTTTTAGAGGCTCCTTGAGATCCCTGAGAATTTCCCATCAAACAAACTCACCAAAACCACTAAGCATTTAGTGCAAGCTTGTCTTCTCACTTCACCATTTTCATTGGATTGACTTCCATGACATGACAACCCACAATTAAGTTTTCCAAATCATTAGGAACCACCATTTTTGTATGGACTAACATCAAATCCAAACACTCCTTCCCACAAACCTTCATCACTATAAATCAAGCCTTCCTAAACACTAACAAATCACACCTTCTACCTCACAATTCTGAAACTTTAAACCATTTTTCACCATGACCAAGTCAACAAACACCTCTCAAACCTCAAAACTCATCCGGAAAACCGCCCGGATAAGTGTGAAACCACTTTGGTGTAACCAACCCATCAACCTTAGCTCTTCATCCTCGGATGAATTCACATCACCCATAAAAAATGAACACTTTTTGAACCTAGCATCTCCAACTCCATCACCCAATGAACCAAATGAGCACACTCCACCACCTACTAAATCACCTATTGACCCAACTCCACCAAGTGCTCCAACTCAACCATCAAAGACTCCATCACCATCACCATTCCCAAAAGTTGAACCTATGGAGCTTTTCGGGTCTCCTCCAACATCACCACACCCGTATGTCCAAGATTTGAATGATCTACCACCTAGACATACCCAACCACCACCTTTTGCAAACCAATCACCAAGGTCAATTTTTGACCTTGATGATGATCTTGAACCTACCCAACCACCACCACCAATGTACCAACAACCAAAACCGTTGTTGTTTCACCCTATCTACCGTGAAATCCATGGTCCTCTCTATGGAGAACCAAATTTTGAAAACAATGATCACCCAACTCCACCACCTTCTCAACCCTAAACCTATGAGTCTTTCTTTCCTTCTTATGAGGAAATACAAAGCATGGTTGACAACCACCTTCATCAAGCAATGGAATTTCAAACCACCTTGCTTGAATCAATACCAAATCCATCCTCCACCCAAGAAACAAAACCAAACCCACCCCTAAACCAAGACACAAAAACCAACCCATTTTCACCCACCCATCCCCATGGTTGCCCACATTGTGAGCAAATGGGTGAAACCATAAAAACCGTGCTTCACCAATTCCAAAATGAAACCCGGTTTGCATTCCAACACGTCATTGAACGTTTGGATGCACTTTCCCACCCCAACAAATCCTAAACCAACCCTTGGAGGCCGTTTGCCCCACATTAGGAATGTAGGATTTTCTTTTATTTTCTTAGTTTTTGTGTACAAGTAGAAGCATATGTACACATTTCTTGTCTTTTGACTTTTTAAAAGTCAAAATTTTACTTGAAATGAAATTTCTTTCTACTTATTTTGTGCAATGTTGGTTGATCAAAGTTGTGTTGTCAATGTGGTTGCAATGTGTGTGGTAACTACAAACTTGACTATATATATCATCAACTAACCATTTTTTTTTGTAGGTCTCAAAATCCATGTTTCCCATATTGGTACTCCATTTAGGGGGAGTATCGACCAAGGGGGAGCATGGCGATTATTCCGCTTCGCTACTCTACTTTTTGTTTCGACAAAAAGGGGGAGAAATATATTATACCTTCAATACTTAATATGCTTTTCATCTCTTAAGTAAAACAAGGTTAATATAATTTTTTTTAAGTCTTAAAAACCAAGATTTTGTGTGATACTTAAAAACAAAGTTTATGTTTTGTCATCAACAAAAAGGGGGAGATTGTTAATACAAATATCGCCTAAAAACGTTATTTATATTTTACGATCTTCGCTAAGTTTTGTTAACGACAAAATGTAAACTTTAGTTTTAAGCAAAACATATTCTTAGTTTTTAAGACTTGCATAAACTAGACTTTTGCTACATTTTACATTTCATAAAACATAACACAAGTTTATTTCTTAAATTAGAAATAAGTCACATCATATTTATGGCAAGTTTTGTCATTATGTATTTATGGCAAGTTGTGTGTTTGACTTGCTTTCATGTTGCTTACAAGTTTCATGTTTGACTAACTTCAAGTGATGTGACATTGTTTGGTTGATAGAAGTTATGAGACAAGACCTTGTTTGGTTTGGGAAGTTATTGCCAAAACCTACTGCAGACCCGGCGGTACCCTGGGGGTACACGGGCGGAACCCAAATGAGGGTTCCGCCTGATCCGCCGAGTCCACAGTTTGTTGGGCTATAAATACCAAGCCATAACTTGATTTTTGGCTAACCTCTTGAGCACATATTTTACACACACACTGATCCTTTTCTTCTAACCTCTTAACCTTGTACATGTGAAGTTTTCTATTGTAGCAAAGAAGCTCACAA
>JARVZY010009186.1:0-26706 GCA_030686995.1 Artemisia argyi
ATTCTTTGCTAACGGCGTGCCTTATAAACGGGGATATTATCTTGCTGATGGGATATATCCGGAATACTCTGTTATTGTGAAGTCCATTAAACATCCAGGGACGCATGATGAAAAGCGTCAATTGTATAAGAGGATGCACGAAGTAGCAAGAAAAGATGTGGAACGTGCTTTTGGTGTACTAAAAAAGAAGTTCCTAATGATTAAACATCCGGCTAAAGGATTTGACAAAGAGCGTATTGGACATATAATGTACACATGCATCATATTACATAATATGATAATTCAAGACGAAGGGCGGGCGATATCTCCCAAATTCTTTCCAGCGGAGCAGCACCGTTCTTATGACCCTTTAAGAACGCATGAGGAATCGCTGAAAATTACCAGGGAGATATGCAACAAAACAACTCATCTTAACCTCAAAGCCGATTTGGTGGAAGACATTTGGCATCGTCATAATCCAAACTAGTTTGGTCGTTTTAATGTAATTTGAATAAGTGTTGTAATGTTTTTTATTTTATTTTAATTAATATGTAACGTTTTAATTATTAATGAAATTTGAGTTTGTGTAAAAAAAAAAAAAAAAAAAAAAAAACCTGGCCCTTACTGGGGCACTGAATCGCCTGTAGGTCGCTGGAGAGAGAAAGCTGACGTGGCATGGAAAAGTAAGGGGATTGAATCCCCTTACTGTGGGTAGCCTAATAAGGGTCAATCCTCCTTACTTTTTCTGCCACGTCAGCTTTCTCTCTCCAGCGACCTGCAGGCGATTCAGTGCCACAGTAAGGGTGACCAAGTTCATTTTTTTTAACATTTTTAACACAAACTATAATTTCATTAATAATTAAAACGTTGTATATTAGTTCAAATAAAATAAAAACATTACAATAGAATTCAAATAACATTAAAAAACATTACGATAAAACGACTAAACTAGTTTGGATTATTATGATGCTGCCAAATGTGTTCCACCAAATCGGCTTTGAGGCTAAGATGAGTTATTTTGTTGCATATCTCCCTAGTAATTTGCAATGATTCCTCATGTGTATTTAAGGGATCATAAGAACGGTGCTGCTCCGCTGGAAAGAATTCGGGAGATATCGCCCGCCCTTCGTCTTGAATTATCATATTATGTAATATGATGCATGTGTACATAATATGTCCAAGACGCTCTTTGTTAAATCCCTTAGCCGGATGTTTAATCATTAGGAACTTCATCTTTAGTACACCAAAAGCACGTTCCACATCTTTTTTTGCTGCTTCGTGCATCTTCTTATACAATTGACGCTTTTCATCATGCGTCCATGGATGTTTAATAAACTTCATAATAACAGAGTATTCCGGATATATCCCATCAGCAAGATAATATCCCTGTTTATAAGGCACGCTGTTAGCAACGAATTCCACATCCGGTGCTCTCCCCGTTTTGAGATCATTGAAAAGAGGGGATGCACGTAAAACAATTACGTCATTATTCATACCGGCGACACCAAAGAACGCATGCCAAATCCATAAATCTTGAGAGGCGATCACTTCCAATAAAATGAAAGGAGTTTTCCCGTGATCACCCCTACAAAATTGAGCTTTTAAAGCATGTGGGCACTTCTCCCACGGCCAATCTGTACAATCAATGCTTCCTATCAGCCTCGGAAACCCATGAACTCGATAGTGATGCTCATAGAGTCTGTCAACGTTAGTAACCGTCGGCTTTCGCAAATACTCTGCACCATATAACTCCATGATGGTCTCACAAAATTTATAGAGACACGCACGAGCTGTTGTCGCACCCATTTGCACATATTCGTCAAGCATATCAGGATTGACTCTGTATGCCAATTGACGAATTGAGGAAGTAATTTTTATCAAAGGAGAAATACCAAGTTCGCTTGTACAATTAGGAGTTTGTTGGAAATAAGGTGAATGATCGGTTACCTCTCGTACAATTCGTGTGAATAGTCTGCGGCTCATTCGGAAACGATCATGGAATTGTTCATCGCCGTATGTTGGGTTAGCGCAGAAGTAAGCTGTCACTAAACGGTCATGAGCACCCACACGATCCCTATCAACACGGTTTCGTAATTCCTTATTAGGTTGTGACGCTTGATAAGTCTCCCAACAATCTTCCGCAAATATCAAAAACTCGTTACTAACTTCATTTTCATCATCCGAATCGGCAAAAAAGATCTCAAAAGAATTCATGGTGTGAGAAAATATATAGATTTGTTGAAATGGGATTGTGTGAATTGAAGTGTTGTTTATTTGTGTATTTATAAGGGATTTTTTTTTGGTTGCCCAACGGCTCTTTCCAAACGGTAATATATATATATATATATATATATATATATATATATATATATATATATATATATATATATATATATATATAGTCACAAACGTCTCTTTAGCATTTAGGTGTAGGAATTTTGGATCAAAACTCAATATATATTGGAAATTGTTTCGGTCGAGTGTGAGACCGACTCCATGTGTTTTTTGCCAAATTCCATGTCGCGACCGACTCCCCACAATAGGGCCGACCGAGTCGACCGACTTAGACCGAGTCGGTCTCGGTCATTACTGCATGCAGCCTTAGAGTTTAGAACATCTTTATCAACAATCTATTACAACCCAATCTTTAAATAAAATATTATTTTTTCTTTCCTCCACCTAAACAACCAATATATATACAACAAATCTATATTTTTTTTACCATTTATCAACAAACCAAACTCTTAATAATATAAAATACTAAATATTAAAATTTAAAAAAGAAAGAAGAAAAAAAAACTAGCCATTAGATTACAAATTGTGGCTTAGTTACCCACGATTGCAAAATGAACTGATTGGCAACCTCATTTCCTTTCATTTGTGCACTTCTAATAAAATATTAATATGTTTTTGTTTTATCTCATCCAATCGGTTGTCCCATTCCACCGATAAACATAGCCTTAAGAGTATTTTAGACAGTTCTTGTCAAGACCAAAGAGACCCTACCGTTGTTGGAAATTAAACTATTAAAACTGTTTCGATGAAGCTTTTGAAATCCAAATGGAGCACCAATTACCCAAAAGCATTCACATGTTGTTTTTGCCGAATCAACTTAGGGGGTGGCATCGTACTCAGCATGAAGGTCGGCAAGCTCGGCGTGATTCAGCAAGGCCATTGCCAGCCATTCGGCATCGTGGATTCGGCAAGGTTTGCAGTGAAGTTTACCGATTCGGTAATGTGTATAGCATTCAATGATTTTGACCGTTTGGGCATTTATTCTCATTAGGCATGATTAGGCATACATTGCCACTAAAAATTAGTACTTAGACATCATTAGGCATGAAATGTGTTGGACTCATTTTATTGGCTAATTACAAGATACTTTGAGGCATGGTTAGGCATGGTTGCCACCCCCTTACAAGTAAAAGTTAAAGGGGTGTTGTTGAAAGGCACAGTTTACACTTACTAGTTACAAACTTACACGTACCTATGAGTCATTGATGTGTAATAGATCCTCTTGTACTCGAATGTTCGGCATCAAGTTTTTTGGTACAATGAGTTTTATAAACAATGATACACATGCATGTTCAACCTTACGCGCATATTTATAAAAAAGATGAAAAAGAAAATGGGTTTGGTGGTGAGCCGGTGTTTTTGTTACGATTGTTTGATGATGCATTCGGTAAAAGTGGTAAAAGTGTAAAAAGTTGACGTGACGATAAATTGACGATTTTCATTCACTCACTTCATGTAGTATAAAAACCAAGATTGTGAAAATCGTGAATTGGTAGTCGGGCGGCCGACCACCTTGTAATCGGTCTAGGTAGGATTAGTCGGTGATTAATTGGATTGGCAATACTGACAAATTTTGGTTATTTCCGGCAAGTTTTGTGTATTTCTGGTGAGTTTTTTGTATTTCCAGCAAGGTATTTTCTAAAAAACAACTTGTAATAGACTTAAACAATTACTATAAGTGATAAAAAAATAAAAAAAATTACAGTGAGTTTTGAGTACTTCCGGAAAGATTTATAGGTTTTCAGAAAGTTTGACCACCATTGACCGTCGTTGATCGCTATTGACCATAATTAACCTATGTATTTGACCCGGTTACATAAATTGACAAGGTCAATAGCTTTGTAACACCTAATTATTTATTAATCAGCCCTGTACACTTTTTTTTCTAACACCGATAAAAAGATACATTCGCCTTTTGCTTCCTTTTATTCAAAGTAGCTTAAAGTTGCAGCAACACACACAATAAACTCGCACTCAAATACATGCGCACTTATTTTATATTCACTTTCTTATATATATCTACAATAATAAGCTTCATTAACCTCAATGTAATATATTCACTTTTTAGATATTTTTATAACCCTTTTTCATATTATATAAAGTTATAGTTATATATATTTGTTTGTGTGACTGTTTAGTTTAATTGATTTTTGGATTGGAGTGAAGCGAAGTGAGTTTAATTTGTTGTTGTGATTTTGAGTTTTGGAAGAGGGAGACGTAAAGATGGCGGGGAATCTCGATGACTTGATATTTGATGTCGAGGTGGTGCCTTCGTCTTTGGTCGAGATTGCGCCGATTTTGCGTGTTGCGAATGAAGTTGAGGCTATCAACCCTAGGGTTGCTTATCTTTGTAAGTGTTTTTTTGTTTGTTATGAGTGTATATATATTGTTGACAGTGGACCTTATGCTAAATCAAATAGAAAAATATGCTTTACGTTAATATGACGGTCGTTTTATGCTAATATAACGAAGTGTTTTATGTAAATTTATCATAACAAGATATTAATTGCCCGCGCTTCGCGTCGGCAAGACATACCTATGTAGTTCGAGGTTTTATATCTCGAAATAATTTTACCCAGAAATATTCACACTTATCATTCCATTTAATAAGTCACACAAATATTTCAATTAAGACTATAGGAAGTTAAAAAGACATTTTTATCCCTAAAACACTATTCATTCAATTCCTATTCATAACTTTAGAAATTGATATTAAGCTGAGATTTTTGAATTTTACTTAGGCCAGTTGATATATGTGACTGTACATATATAAGATGTGTGTCGTGCATAATATGTGTCTGTATGTTGTGATCCCCTTCCATGTAGGGATGTCAACGTTTATATCTGTTGTGAAGCGCACTGTTTGTGGAGTTTGTATCGATGAAAATATTTTATAAAGCGACTTGTAGAATTTAGGCCAGAGTAGGTGATCGGCCAAACAAAACTAACAAGACATAGTTGGAAATAGGTTGGAATGTTGGATGTACATCTGCATTGAGGCACTTATTTCTTGTTCTAAATCTTTGTTGATGGTTTATTGCAGGTCGGTTTTATGCATTTGAGAAAGCTCATAGGCTGGACCCCACTTCTAGTGGACGTGGTGTCCGTCAATTCAAAACTGCCCTTCTTCAGCGTCTTGATCGGGTACGTACTCTCTAAAATCTAATTGTCGTTTTTGGTGGTTCGGAAATAACTTCAATTCATGATTTTTCTTGTCCTTTCTTTTTCTCATTTTTAGGCGATATTTCAACAATGAAATAATATTGGTTTCATGTTCAGGAATGTGATCCAACCTTGATTGGGCGGATGAAAGAAAATGATGCACGTGAAATGCAGAGTTTTTATCCACATTATTACTCAAATTACGTCCAACCTTTGGAAAGTGTCGCTGATAAGGCAGACTCGTGAGTGTTTTAAAATACAAAGTAGCTTAAGCAGTATTAACTCTGCTTTTTTGCATCTTGGTTGTTCTATTTTTCTGTAGTTAACTTCTATTGTTGTCCAGCGCGCAGCTTACCAAGGCATACCAGACTGCTAATGTTCTATTTGAGGTTCTAGAATCGGTTAATCAGACACAAGCACTGGATCAGGAGGTGGGTACAAAAGAATTTTTATGCTTCTTTGATAAATAACCTTTCCTACATTATTAATTTATATACAGTTAAAGTTTATGCCTATCTTGTCTCATACTCTCATGAACTGTTAACTAACTATTCCCACAGGTTATTGAAACACATGAAAAAGTTGCTCAAAAGACCCATATACCTTCCGAATAATATACTACTCCATCTTGATCCTGATGGTGCTAATCAGGCTTATGAGATACCCTGTGGTGTGTTTGTAACTTCTATCTAAATAAGCAGTAATAACCCTGGAGGTGTGTTTGTAACTTCTAACATGGCATCATTTTAGCTTTGGCATGTTTGACAAATATTCAAAATAAGAAGTTGATAGGCTTAATACAACTTCCTAACTATGTATAATTGTAACTCATATAATTGCTCGACTAGCATGAATTCAGGTTCTTATATGGTGATGTTTGGCTTTGACAATTGACTCAAAAAACTTAGCTATATATGAGTCACATGCATGCACAATCTTTGGGGATAAAATGTCATATTCATTTTCACTTCACTCATTCTCTCAGGTGTCTGCATTTTTTGTGATTGCTTTCGGTACATATATAAACTATTTGTTCCTCACCACAAGCCATAAACAATGTTCAAGTTTTGCATTTGGTTTGTTAGTACATGGTACTGCAGGAAGAATTTAAGAGTATTAGAAAGTTTTTGTAAACGATCGAAGAAAAGTCTTGTTCAAGACTAATAAAGGTGTATGCGCCAAACATTTTATCGAGTGAATTCAAAACCAAAACTAGTAACATTTAATGTCATTGTGCTCAAAACGAAAACTAATGCTAAATTTGTGCTAAGATTATAAAAAAGTTTTTTGTTTAGTTGAACCCGTTCTGCTTTATATCTCCAGCCCCTTTCGAAATAATTGGCATTTGAAACAATGTAATTGTAATACTAGAGTTACCTTTATCCATGATTCATTATTATCACCTAAACAACGAAATTATCACCCTTAAAAAATATGTTCGTGTGTTTATCTCATAAATCATCAAATTCTTCTCCTTCTCTTACTTATAATATTTCGAGTTGAATAAAACAGATCGCTCCTATAAGCAATTGTGTGATCCTATATATGATACCACATGAGACGCTCCAACTTCAAGCAAGCTAACCCTATGGGCCTTGCTGAACTAGATTCCCTGCTAGCGAGCGAGCATGGCTTAGAAAGGTAAAGGAGCACAAACAATGGTTATTTGAAATAAACACATTAGGCTGGTCACTACAGTGTGAAGTATGACCTAGTAGTGGAGTGCACCAAGCGTGAACCCCATAGGACTAGACAATCGTCACGCACGATGGTGGTTTTTCTCTCCTTTTTGGTACGGTGGTCTCAACCACCGAACGGTTCCCAAGCAAAAAGCCATCAAAATGTGAAAAGTGGGGCTCTCGACGGTTACTTACAATATTTCTTGTGAGGTGTAAGAAATATTCTTAGAATAAACGAATTGGAGAAAGTTTGTGAGGTATAAGAAATATTGTAAGTAGAGAACGTTAGGGTGTTCATGTTCGTTTAATCACCACTTATTTTAGTGAGCATCCGGTGTACGATGCATATACAATCCGGAAGATGTTCCGAATGAGTCGAAAACTATTCACATACATAGTTGACGATGTAACTAATCATTGTGAATTATTTCATAATAATATTGATTTTACAGGAAGAGAAAGCATTTCGGCATAGATAAAGTGCACCTCCACAACTCGTCAATTGGCATACAGCACCGACGCCTTTGATGAATACTTTCAAATGGGTGCAACAACTTATCATTATTCTATTGAGTATTTTTATAATTCTGTTATGAAAATATATGGAGCAGAGTATTTGTAAAGACCTACTTACACTGATGTAGGAAAAAACTTTATCACTTTCACGAAGAAAAGCACGGGTTTCTAGAAATGTTAGCAAGCCTTGATTGTAAAGATTAGGAGTGGTTGGTTGTCCAAATGCATATAAAGGGAAATGTTATAGACGTGATCATGGCTCAAATCCATTCATTTTGCTGGAAGTTGTTGCGTCACAAGACTTATGGATATGACATACTTTTTTTTGTGTTTCTCGGGCGAACAAAGACATAAACGTTATACATTAGTCTCTTATATTCAACTATCTAAAGACGGAAAAACACCAAAGGTTTTATTTGTCGCTAACGGTGTAGGTTAACGAGATATATCTGGAACGGGTGGCACTTGTTAAGTCGATTTCACATCCAAACGACAATGACTACAAGCGAATACGGTATAAGCGAATGCATGAAGCGGCAAGAAAAGATGTGGAACGATCGTTTGGTTTTCTCAAGAAAAAATGGGCTATATTAGCTAATCCCGCACGACAGATGTCTATTGAAAAAAATAATGAATATGATGTATACATGCATCATATTACATATTATGATTTGAAAACACAAATGGAAGGCGATATTACCCGACTGGCATTCGGAGGAAGCACATCGTGAGGACGACCTCGTACAAACTCGGGAACAAACACTACAATATATTAGACAAATCAGATCCGCTGAAGGCCTGAAGCACATCAAAACCTTCGTGCCAATTTGGTCGAACACCTTTCCCGTGAAGTTTAATTTAAGTTTTTAATATATATGATGTTTTTAATTTTTAATCTAATATTTTTAATTATGAATGAAAGTTTAAATTAGATTTTAATTAAATTTGTTAAAAAAAAATGGGATTGGTGGTGACCATAGCACCTAAAAGGTGGTGGTGGTTTTGATTGTTTATTAAATGTTGATGTTATACTGATTTGGGTTTGGTTTCCATACTGAGTTAGCTATTTTACGCTTACTTGTAATGCAACCACTCATGAGAATGACAAAAACTAACTAGTGTCTGTTCTAGTAGTCCAAGGAACTCATGGATGAAAGACCTTGATTAATAGGTGCAAGAAGAATATATAATCATCGAGAAATACATGATCAAATGTTTTGAGTTGTTGACATGAAAATTGGAGTTTACCGGAGTTGTGACCCTACAAAATTTGTGACTTTGAATGCATTCTATACCTTTTATTTATAGGTTTAGCAATTAATTATGCAATTGCAAGTTGACCTCTCTAATGAAAGCGTTCACATTACGTCATTATCTAATTTTCAAAAAAAAACATTACGTCATTATCTGACCTTTTTTAGGAATTACATTTGTGTGCCAAACAAGTTAAAATGGTAGTGAGTAAAAGCATCGGTTTAATAAGACATGAGTTTTGATGGTTGAAACTTTGATTTAACACTAACATTTTTTTACAAAACAAGTTAAAATTAGGTGGCTACAACTATGCAAATTTAGATATAAGTTTATTCATGCTAGTCATTTCTCTTTTGAAACTGATGTAGCGTGTTGCTACAAATTTAGGCAATTAGGATACACGTATTGCCGGACGTCGATAATTAACGTATTATCAAACAAAGGGGGAGTAATATGGTTTACTGGATCGAGGGTTTGAGAAAAAACTATTCTCAACTCTTTTTATTAATATCAAATTCTGGAAAAAACACACATGACAGACTCATAAACTTAACCCCTATTTATACTAAACATAATAGTAATCCTAATAGAATACGAATTAAGAAATCCTAGTCATAATCTGATAAACTTATCAGATATCAGATAACAACTGAAACAAGACTCCAACACGAATAATAACTTCTAAATAAAAACAAACATCAGATAATAACTTGGGCTTCACTGCATCATTCTCCCCTTCTTGGAAAAAACTCATCCTCGAGTTTAGTTAGGGAGATGTAGCGATCCATGACTTCATTTCTTTTTCACTTTAGCTTCAACACTTCTTATCCCTTTTGCCAAACATTCTGTAGAACTTGAAACATTAGTGTCGTAACCATCACTTAAAGGCACTAAAACCATCTTGACACCATCATGATGAAAGGTGTAAGTGTTTTCTTTTCCCTTGTGGGTTGCGTTTACATCGTATGCCCATGGCCTTCCTAGAAGAATGTGACATACATCCATATCAGCTATATCAAACATGATCTCGTCTTTGTACTTGCCAATCGTAAAAGGGATCTTGCACCGTTCGATAACCTTAATATCACCAACTGATTTTATCCATCCAACTTTGTATGGGTTTGGATGTTTTTCCGTGGGTAGCCTTAGTCGTTGCACGATGTCCCTTGATACAATATTCTCGGTGCTTCCATTATCTATGATAACATCAAAGATCTTTTGAAAGATGATGCAACGGGTTTTTGTTAGGAATTAAATAAACAGAAGAATCAGCATAAAAGCTCAAGGAAATACATCAAGTATGTTCCTGATAAATAAAGCTCAAAGTACGTTCCTGCTGATAAACACAAGAGTGTTTCTGCTGAAGAATGTTTCTACTGAGGTGTTTCTGCTGATGGATTCTGCTGCTGCTATGACTCATTCAACAGCTGTGTAGATAAGTACGACTTATTCTACTGATACCTATACAAGAAAATATCTCTGTTGTAGTCATCAAATTGAACACTCCAAGTGAGTTGTAATCCTAGATACATGTTGTATCTTAATGACTAACATGATAAGTCATCATCTAGCTAGAATGAAGATTAGTCAAAAGCTAGTAATTAGATGAGTCATATAAATTGTAAAAGATCTTTCCTTGGACTATAAAAAGAAAGATCTTAGATATTATTTAGATAGCGATAAGTGATATAGGTGTGTGCATAAAGAAATACATAGAGAAAAACAATAGAACAAAACACAAGATTCAAGGTTTTTGTAACCCTAGTGATAGTGAAGATCACTCGTATTATTTTGAATAATATTGAATCGTTTGGTTAAATACTTTCATTGTTCTTTGTTAAATAAACACAAACATCACAGTTCCATTTCCAATAAACATTCTAAGTGTGCTTAAGTAGATTCCGCATACTTAATCATATTCACTCAAAGTATCACATATACACATTACAAAGGTCCAACACCTCATAGTGTGTGATCAAATCAAGTGATCCTCTCAGTTGGTATCAGAGCATTGCAGGTTGATATCTTTGATTTAGAAGAAGAAGAAGAAGAAATGGACACAAAATCTATTCAAACAAATGTTGCTGCAAAGTTGCCAGTTCTCAAACAGAATGAGTTTGAATTGTGGAGGTTAAGGATATAACAGTTTTTCCAGGTGCAGGATTACACTCTCTGGGAAATCATTGAAGATGGAAACTCTTTCCAACCCACAACCACTACATCAACAGTTGAAGGTAAGGCTATAACAACTATTCAAACTATTCCTACAACTACTGATGAAAGAATAAAGAAGGAGAATGACCTCAAGGCCAGAAGTATGCTGATGATGACCATTCCAAATGATCAACTTATAAACTTCAGCAAATTCAAAGATGCCAAGTCATTATTTGAGGCAATTGTTGCAAGGTATGGAGGGAATGAAGCTACCAAGAAGACCCAGAAAACTCTTCTTAAGCAACAGTTTGAAAATTTCTCATCAACCATTAATGAATCTCTTGATCACATGTTTACAAGGCTACAGAAAATTGTGAGCCAACTTACTTTTCTCGGGGTTGACATACCGCAAGAAGATTTAAACTCAAAATTTCTGAGAAGCTTACCTGAAGAATGGGTGATGAGTGTCTAAATACTCATCATTTTGTACCAATCTGAACTGCCAAAACATACAAAAACACTCAAAAATGCATCATAATACTTAAAATATCTTAAAAGTGTGTTTTATATGTTTCAAATACAAAATATGCAAAAACAAATGAAAAACGTACAAAGTTTGCATAATTGGCAGTTTCAGTCCCTCAAGTTTCAAATATTGTCAAAACTAGTCCTTGAAGGTTTTAAATGAATAAAAAGTCAACTTAAGTCCTTGGGAAACCAAAAATATTCACAAATGATCCCTGGATGAAAGTTTACACAAAACTGGCAATTTTTACCCCTCAAGTTACAAAATTGGCAAAATAGTCCTTGGGTATTTAAAAACTTGAAATTTTACAAAATATACCCTTGTACTATGCATGATTGACAATTTGGAACAATTTGTCTAACTTTTGGGAAATTACAAGTTTAGTCCCTTAAAAATCCAAATTTGCAATAAAGGTCCCTGGAGTTTGAAAAATTGCAGAAAAGGTCCCTGGGTGTTTTTAAATGGAAAAATAAATAAATTAGTCCTTGGTTTATTAAATTTGGCAAGTTAAGTCCTTAAAAATACTTTGGGAAAATAACATGTTCAGCCCTCAACTTTGCCAAATTTACATTTTTGGTCCTTGTTCACTTAAACCAATCCGGACCCTTTTTATTTCAATAATCCAAAAACAAATCCAACCCATCCTAAACTACCCCAGCCCATACACCCCTAGCCCATCCATAAGCCCAGTCCAAACCCACCCTTTTATTTTAAACCAGCGCTGACCCGCGTTGACCACCCAAAACCGCCAAACCACTTCCACTGTTCATCCTCCACCTTCACCCCTGCATCCACCAATACCAGGTGGTTTTACCACCACCTCACCACCTTTCCAGCTCACCCCAACTCCCTTCCACCTCACACACCAATCCAGATAAGCATTTAATGCTTTCTCCACAATTTTTCTCTTCCAAACTCCATTTTGTCTCTGTTTTCTTCCATACAACACCAACTTGCCTAAAAATCTTCCCTTTTGTCCCCTGACACCTCCACAACACTCCAATTATCCTTAATTGTTCACCTTTGGCCCCAAGTTAACGTGTGACATTTTGGCGGCAAAATCAGTTTAAACGGCTATGATCAATTCAGAGATTGGAGGGTCAAGATTTAAAGTGGGAAAGACTCAGAAGGTGTCCTAAAACCCTAATGAGGACTTATAAAAGAAGAGAAGACCAGAAGAAAGAGATATAGTTTATTTTAGCAAAGTTAGTCTCGTTTAATTTGTAACTTGTTATCTCAGTTAAATTTCAAGCTTTTAAGCTCTGTACTAGTCAATTAAAGTGTAAACTAAGCTTTTGTGATAATAAAATCTAAGTTTCCAGTTATATCTCAGTTGGTGCAAATTTCATTCTCATTTCAAAATTCTAATGATCTGTGTTGTTGTTATTGTATGGTTTAATGGATTAAATAAGATCATATAAGCTCCCATAAGCTCAATACAGCTTCTAGTAATCTACAAATCAGTATAAGATAAAAAATTCATCATATACAAATTTGATCAAAGAAAGTCAACTGTGGCATTTGTTCTTGATTTCTGGGTTTCATAACTGATTTGGAAGCAATAAGGAAGCTTGGAGTATTGGTTTAGATCCTCAGGGGAGGAAATAAGTTGTTCTTGGTTCTTGGTTTCAAGCAGGAAAGCAATTTGTAAGTTTCTAAAAAATTTCATAACTATCTTTATATTGCATATGTATTGATTTTGATTATCATGGCTATTATCTGTGTTTCTTAAGTTTGATTAGTGTATTTAAGTTGATTTATGGTTTGAGATTGCTAGGCTGTTAAGAAAATTACTTGTTACTCATTTTCTAAAAATCTCACAGTCAACATAGTATATCTTGTGATCTTGTGTATCTGTGGCCATTTTCTGTTTCTATGTGCTTAATCAGATCTAATATATCATAATAAGTTAGTATGGATCAGTAGCATAAGCTCTTGTAACCATTTACTTCACAAATCTCAAAACAGTCTAGTTATTAGTAATTAAATAGATTTATTTAATTTTAATTAACTAAAGTAGAATTTTATATTTTTCCTAAGTTTTATAAAGTAGTTAAGACTTTTAAAAAATAGTTTCATAATTTCCACTGTCCATTTTCTAATTTTCTTATTTAAATAAATTAAATTAGCTTTAAAATAATTAATAAATAATTAATTAGTCAATTAGCTTAAATATAATTTTTAGCAAGTTTTTATAATTTTGTAGTGTTCCTGTAGTGTTTAAATAGTTTTATAAATTTTATCATAATTTTCTAAGGTCATTTAGTAATAATAGTAATTTAAAATATTTTAATTAGATTAATTAAATTAAATAGTTATTAATTAATAAAATACTTATAAAAAGACAAAAATATTTATTTTCATTTTTTATACTTTCTTCAAGTTCTTATTTAGGTTTAGAAATTATTGTTATAAATTTTTAGGTTTATTTGTAATAGTTGTTATTTTTAGTTAATTTAAATTAAGTTTTTAATTAGATTTTAATTAGTTTTATTAATTAAATAATAATTAAATATTATAATAATCATTTTCATAATTTCAATTTCATTTTCTATTTTCTTTAATATTAAGTTTTCAAAAGTTTCACTTTTAATCCCTGTAGTTTGTAACTTGTTAAATACCACTTTTCTCTGTTTGATATCTGATTATCTGATTTTGTGTTTATTTCTGTATTTTTGTTATAATTTCATATTTTCCAAATATCAAGCAATCAGTAGTGTAATCAACCCTCAAATCATATTTGTTACTGTCCTCAGTACCACTCACTTTCCTATCCGTTTACAAATACAATTTCAATCTCGTTGGGATTTAACGATCCGGGGATTTCCCTATATTTCCACGGTCAATATTAACTTGCACTTTCTCCCAGGTGGGCCTAACAGCTGCACACGGCTGACTGGTTGGTTTGGGAGGAGTCAAAATTTGGCGCCGCTGCCGGGGAGGTTGTTGCGTATTTCAAAACGGTAAAAGTTTAGTGGTTTTCAAAAACCCTCCTGTACAAATATCACCACTTTGTAAAGTTTCAAGAAAAGCAAAATCATATCTGAAAACGTTCATTAACATTTCTCCTGAAGTGTTAACAACACCAAACAAATCATAAACAACAAAACAAACTGTGAAGTTAAATTACTTCGTATCTTTACGGTTACAACCTATACAGTTGGTTTAAGGTAAGTTCTGACATTAAATTGCGAACTTAAGAGGGATCCATTTATTTCCTCCCGCCAGCCTGCGAGTAATCTTAAAGGGACGATTTCGGTTAACGAATCAGTTCCAAAAATATTTTCCAAGTTTTTTCACCCATACACGAAAAACCAAAAACATTTTACTGTGAATATAATTACATAAAAGTTTACCACCGCAAACCAAGGCAGAACACCTACCAACTGGGGGTGTGAACATAATAAGTTCCCAAACCTAAGATTCAAAACTTACCATTATATCCTTGTGGATAGTGTACCTTTTTTAAAGGAGCTGTTCATTTGTGATTATTGGGTTTAAGTTCACTGTAGTTTTGCCTCGATCTTGTGTTGAAAACTAATTTTTGTGCATGCGCACTCGTTCACAAACAAAGAATAAAAAGAAGAAAAACGTACCCGAGTTACGTACTGTTACAGAAGAACACACAATCAAAATGAACGACGAGCCCCCATTCCTTCCCAAGGATGAACCAGTTCCTGACACCCGAACTATGGAGGAACTGTGTCAACCTACCATGCAAGGGAGGGGTGGACCAATTGCACCACTCACTATTGAAGCCACGGATTTTGGATTAAAACACCACATGATACAACAGATCCAGAATACGTGCCAGTTCCACGGATTGCCGGGTGACGATGCCAACAGGCATCTTGACAAATTTTTAACTGTCACCCAAAGCATGAAACAAAATGGCGTCACCGATGACGGCCTACGTTTATACTTGTTCCCCTATTCTCTCGCTCATCATGCGACTTCCTGGTTTGATCGACTTCCAAAGAATTCGATCCACACTTTTGATGAGATGATCACTAAATTTCTGGCCAAATACTTTCCACCATCTATGGTCACAAAGCTTAGGAATGATATCAGCAATTTCAGACAGCTTCCCGAAGAGTCCTTATTTGAGGCATGGGAACGCTACAAACTTGCTATTGATAGGTGTCCTAATCACAATATGCTTCTTGTCACCATTATTGATACCTTTTATAATGGTTTGACACTCCGTCATCGTGACACCATCAATGCTGCTGCTGGGGGCACCTTTATGAAAAGGACCCCTGAAGAGTGCTATGACTTAATCGAAAACATGACTGCCCATCATAATTTTTGGGACTCCTCTGCTGAGAGGAACGACTCATTTAAGTCAGACACTCCGGCAAGCAATGAAATATCAATCCTAGCTAAAAGAATGGACGATTTGTCTACAGCAGTTTTGCGTATCCATCAGAATAATCCTAATCAGGTCAAAACTGTTTACCCAAGTTGTGAAACTTGTGGTGGTCCACATCTGTACACAGATTGCCAAGCCTCCAGTGGCTCGGCTCGTGAAAACGTGTATGCTGCTCAAGGTTCCTATAATACGGGAGGTAATTCTTACCAACCGCAAGGAGACCGAAACCTTTTGAGCTATCGATCTAATAACTACATCGGACCACCAGGGTTTAATCAACCTCAAAACAGGAACCAGAATTTTAACCAGAATCAGAACCAGAACCGAATGAACCAAGGTTATAACAACCAAGGGAATTTCAACCCTGGTCAAAACCAGGTTCACCAAAATCAAAACCAAGGGAATTATAACCGTAATCAAGGTCAAAACAATTACCCACAGGGTAATTTTCAACAACAAAACCACTTCCAAGGTAACAACAACCAGCAACATGGGAATTTCCAGAACAATCGGGCTCAAAATTTTCCAAACCAAAATCAAGCCATTGTTCCAACTGGACCATCATCTGATGAGTTATTAAAACAGTTTATGAAATCCCAAGAAGAACTGAACAAAATGCTGGTTAGTCAAATATCTAATTTGCAGAAGTCTTTAAATGATCGACCCTCGGGCTCAGGTACAACTTTACCTAGCAACACGATCGCTAATCCGAGGGGCGATGTAAAGGCGATCACCACAAGAAGTGGAGTTTCTTACCAAGGACCTACAGCTCCCTCTACCTCATCTCCTATCCCTGTAGAGGAATGTGAAACTGAGGAGACTACGGATAAGGTACTTCCTAACGGAGGTACCAATGACATCCCTCCTCCAGTTATCCCGGTCCCAACTCCCTTTAAAAAAGTCAGGTTTGAAACTACCGAAGGGCCTGTTGAAAATCCAAAATCCAACCCAAAAACAACAATTCCATATCCCTCACGATTGCAAGACCAAAAGCTCCGTGAAAAAGCTAATCATCAGATGGAAAAATTCTTTCAGATTTTCCAAGAACTACACTTCGATATTAGCTTCGCGGATGCTCTTGTTTTAATGCCCAAATTCACATCGACAATCAAAAACCTGTTGAGCAATAAAGAAAAAATGTTTGAGATGGTACGAACTCCACTCAATGAGAACTGCTCTGCGGTTCTATTGAAAAAGCTTCCCGAAAAGCTAGGAGACCCCGGGAGATTTCTAATACCATGTACTTTCCCGGGTATGGTTGAATGTTTTGCCTTGGCCGATCTTGGTGCAAGCATCAACTTAATGCCACACTCAGTTTGGAAAAAGCTCTCTCTTCAGGCACTTAGTCCCACATGCATGACTCTCGAGCTTGCAGACCGTTCAATTTCACGTCCCCTCGGTATTGCTGAGGACGTATTTGTGAGAGTGGGACAGTTCAATTTTCCGGCAGACTTTGTCGTTGTTGATTTCGATGCAGATCCAAGAGTTCCTCTCATTCTTGGGAGGGGATTCTTAAGAACGGGACGTGCATTAATCGATGTTTTCGATGAGGAAATTACATTACGAGTTGGCAATGAAGCGATAACGTTCAACCTTGATCAAACCTCGAGATACTCCTCGAATTATAATGCTGATTCGGTCAACCGAATTGATGTCATTGACATTGCATCCGAGGAGTATGCTCAGGAATTCCTTGGATTCGCTGATAATTTTCAGAGTGGCAATCCCACTACTCATTCTCATCCCATAATCGCTAATTCTTCTCCTTCCCTCACTCCGTTTGAGGGAAGTGAATTTCTCCTTGAGGAATTAGAGGCCTTTCTCCAAAGTGATTCAGTTCCTGAAGGAATTGATTACCAAGAGATTGACCCGGAAGGGGATGTACTTCTCCTTGAGGAGTTATTGAACAAAGATCCTTCTCCCATTCCTGTTCTACCTCCACAACTTCATAAAGTGGAAGTCAAATATGTTGAGAAAAATGATGACTTCCCCGAGGTTGAACTTAAGGACCTACCTCCTCATCTAGAATATGCATTCTTGGAAGGTAACGATAAGTTACCGGTCATTATTGCAAAAGACTTAAAGGATGAGGAGAAAACCGCGTTGCTCAAGGTTTTAAAGTCCCACAAACAAGCAATTGCTTGGAAGCTCGCAGACATAAAGGGTATAAACCCGGGTTTTTGTACACACAAAATCCTAATGGAAGAGGACTTTAAACCTACTGTGCAGCATCAAAGAAGGGTAAATCCAAAAATCCACGAAGTTATAAAAGCTGAAGTTATCAAACTTCTTGATGCAGGATTGATTTATCCTATATCTGATAGTCCTTGGGTAAGCCCAATTCATTGTGTTCCAAAAAAGGGTGGCATTACGGTTATCACAAATGAGGACAACGAGTTATTACCAACTCGTTTGGTTACAGGGTGGCGAGTATGTATTGATTACAGAAAGCTTAACGAATCCACCCGCAAAGGCCATTTTCCTTTGCCCTTCATGGACCAAATGCTCGAAAGACTAGCGGGAAATGAGTATTATTGTTTCCTTGACGGCTTCTCGGGTTACTTCCAAATTCCCATTGATCCACAGGATCAAGAGAAGACTACCTTCACATGCCCTTATGGGACATTTGCCTATCGTCGCATGCCTTTTGGGTTATGCAATGCTCCGGGCACTTTCCAGAGGTGCATGATGGCTATTTTCCATGACATGATTGGAAAAACCATGAAGGTATTCATGGATGACTTCTCAGTAATCGGGAATTCTTTCGACTCATGCCTCTCCCACCTAGAAAAAATGCTTCAAAGGTGTGAAAACACTAATCTTTGTCTAAACTGGGAGAAGAGCCATTTTATGGTTAAAGAGGGCATTGTCCTCGGCCATAAAATTTCAAAAAGTGGGATTGAGGTCGATAAGGCCAAAATTGATGTTATTGCTAAACTGCCTCATCCCACCACTGTTAAAGGAATTAGGAGTTTCCTCGGCCATGCCGGGTTCTATCGGAGATTCATACAGGATTTCTCAAAAATAGCCCGGCCCATGACTCATCTTCTTGAAAAGGATGCTCCTTTTATCTTTTCTCCAGAGTGCATCGAAGCTTTTTCTATTCTAAAGAAAAGACTTACCGAAGCACCAATCCTTGTTGCCCCTGACTGGGACATACCCTTTGAACTTATGTGCGATGCTAGCGATTATGCTATTGGTGCAGTTCTGGGGCAACGCAAAACCAAACATTTTCAGCCAATACACTACGCAAGTAAGACCATGAATGAGGCTCAAACACACTATACCACCACAGAAAAAGAATTATTAGCCGTGGTATATGCCTTCGAAAAATTTCGGTCTTACTTAGTCTTAAACAAAAGCGTGGTATATACGGATCATTCGGCTTTGAAATACCTGTTCACTAAACAGGATGCAAAGCCAAGACTACTCCGTTGGGTCCTGCTCCTCCAGGAATTCGATATTCTCATAAGAGATAAAAAAGGAGCAGAAAACCTTGCCGCTGATCACTTGTCCCGGTTAGAAAATCCTCATCAGGATATTCTCGAGAGAAAAGAAATAAATGAAACTTTTCCTCTGGAGACTCTAAATCTCATCTCTAACCGGGATGATGCCACTACCCCATGGTTTGCCGACTTTGCAAATTACCGTGCGGGAAATTTCGTTGTGAAAGGGATGTCGTCCCAACAGAAAAGAAAATTCTTTAAAGATGTGAAACATTATTTCTGGGACGACCCCTACTTGTTCAAAATATGTGCGGATCAAGTCATCCGACGGTGTGTCCATGGCCAAGAAGCCATGGAAATTCTTAAAGCTTGTCATGATGGACCCACGGGGGGACATCATAACCCAAACTACACCGCAAAAAAGGTGTTTGATTCAGGATTCTTTTGGCCCACGATCTATAAAGATGCCCATGAACTTATCAAAACCTGTGAGGCTTGCCAGCGTCACGGGAATATTTCTAAAAAGAATGAGATGCCACAAAATGCCATCCAAGTCTGTGAAATATTTGATATGTGGGGCATTGATTTTATGGGGCCATTCCCGTCTTCACGAGGGAATAAGTATATACTCGTCGCTGTCGACTATCTGTCAAAATGGGTTGAGGTAAAAGCCTTACCCACCAATGATGCCCGAGTAGTTGTTAAATTTCTAAAGTCTCTCTTTGCCAGATTCGGGACTCCTCGTGCCATTATCAGTGATCGTGGTACTCACTTTTGCAATGAACAATTTGCGAGAGTAATGCTGAAATATGGTGTAACTCACCGTCTTTCTACAGCATACCACCCCCAAACAAGTGGGCATGTGGAGGTCTCAAATCGTGGTATTAAGAGAATTCTCGAGAGGACGGTTGGTGAAAACCATGCCTCTTGGTCGGATAAGCTGGACGATGCATTATGGGCTTTCCGCACTGCTTACAAAACACCCATCGGGTGTACTCCATATAAGCTAGTGTACGGGAAAGCATGTCATCTTCTGATTGAATTAGAACATAAGGCCTATTGGGCCTTAAAACATGCAAATTTCGACCTTCAGACAGCGGGTGATCACCGTAAAGTTCAACTTAACGAGCTAAATGAATTACGTGATCAAGCTTATGAAAATTCTTTAATCTATAAAGAAAAGACGAAGAAGATACATGACTCTAAAATAAAGAACCGCGTTTTCAACGTCGGTGACAGAGTTCTTCTTTTCAATTCAAGGTTAAAAATTTTCTCGGGAAAACTAAAATCCCGTTGGTCTGGACCATTTACTATAACCAAAGTATACCCATATGGAACTGTTGAGTTATTGCAACCCGACGGTCCCAATTTTAAAGTAAATGGTCATCGGTTAAAACACTATTTTGGAGGGGACATACAACCAATGGTTGTCCCGGATCTCCAAACTTACCCCATGGACCAATAAATTCGGGGTCGAGTCAAGCTAGGGACTCGGTTAACAAAAACTAGTTTCCCCAAGGACAATTTTAATTCGGGGTCGAGTCAAGCTAGTGACTCGGGAATCAAAAACAAGCTACCTCAAGGACAAATAAAATTCGAGGTCGAGTCAAGCTAGCGACTCGGTAATCAAAAACAGTAGCAATATGGGTCGTCACCCATATTTCTGTCTTCTCATCCCTTTCTAACACCCTAGTGTGGGGGAGACGAACCACATGTTGTACATATGTAAAATATTTTTTTTCAAAAAAAAAAAAAAAAAAAAAAAAAAAAAAAAAAAGGTATAAGTCAAATAAAAAGAAAAAAGTGAGTTTGTATGTAAATAGAGTAAAATAAAAAGGTTAATAGTATTGCCTCCTTACGTTCTAAAGTCTTGGTGGGACACCAAGTACTGTGAATATTGAGGGCAATATTCAGTTCTAAGTGTGGGGGAGCGTTCTCACGAATGCAAAACATATGTTCCATCAAGAACCCCCATTTGATCAAAATTACCAGTTTTTTCACACTTAGAAATGCGAATAATGGTATCAATCCTCCATGTCTAACCCACAACAGGATTGGCTAGTCCAGGAGCAAACGGCTCTTGGTAAAGACTTCTCAAAACCGTTGATGGCTGGCAATTTGCCAAAAATTGTACGGTTCCTCAACTCCCCAAAAACAAATGAGTTGGCTAGCCCGCAAGATTATGGCTTGTGGTAAAGGCCGTGAAAAACCATAATTGGTAATCAGCTCACCAAGATGTTGACTATTCCATCAAGAGTTGGCTAGTCCAGAAGCAAACGGCTTCTGGTAAAGACAAATCAAATCCGTTGACAGCTGGTGGTTTGCTAAAAATCACACGGTTATCAGGTGTGCCACAGTTTTTACGCCTGGCTACTCCAGAAGTGATGGCTTTTGGTAAAGAGATAAAATCCATTAATTTTTTCTCAAAAAGATTGCTAGGGACTAGCAATAGTTTAGTGTGGGGGATTGATGAGTGTCTAAATACTCATCATTTTGTACCAATCTGAACTGCCAAAACATACAAAAACACTCAAAAATACATCATAATACTTAAAATATCTTAGAAGTGTGTTTTATATGTTTCAAATACAAAATATGCAAAAACAAATGAAAAACGTACAAAGTTTGCATAATTGGCAGTTTCAGTCCCTCAAGTTTCAAATATTGTCAAAACTAGTCCCTGAAGGTTTTAAATGAATAAAAAGTCAACTTAAGTCCTTGGGAAACCAAAAATATTCACAAATGATCCCTGGATGAAAGTTTACACAAAACTGGCAATTTTTACCCCTCAAGTTACAAAATTGGCAAAATAGTCCTTGGGTATTTAAAAACTTGAAATTTTACAAAATATACCCTTGTACTATGCATGATTGACAATTTGGAACAATTTGTCTAACTTTTGGGAAATTACAAGTTTAGTCCCTTAAAAATCCAAATTTGCAATAAAGGTCCCTGGAGTTTGAAAAATTGCAGAAAAGGTCCCTAGGTGTTTTTAAATGGAAAAATAAATAAATTAGTCCTTGGTTTATTAAATTTGGCAAGTTAAGTCCTTAAAAATACTTTGGGAAAATAACATGTTCAGCCCCTCAACTTTGCCAAATTTACATTTTTGGTCCTTGTTCACTTAAACCAATCCGGACCCTTTTTATTTCAATAATCCAAAAACAAATCCAACCCATCCTAAACTACCCCAGCCCATACACCCCTAGCCCATCCATAAGCCCAGTCCAAACCCACCCTTTTATTTTAAACCAGCGCTGACCCGCGTTGACCACCCAAAACCGCCAAACCACTTCCACTGTTCATCCTCCACCTTCACCCCTGCATCCACCAATACCAGGTGGTTTTACCACCACCTCACCACCTTTCCAGCTCACCCCAACTCCCTTCCACCTCACACACCAATCCAGATAAGCATTTAATGCTTTCTCCACAATTTTTCTCTTCCAAACTCCATTTTGTCTCTGTTTTCTTCCATACAACACCAACTTGCCTAAAAATCTTCCCTTTTGTCCCCTGACACCTCCACAACACTCCAATTATCCTTAATTGTTCACCTTTGGCCCCAAGTTAACGTGTGACATTTTGGCGGCAAAATCAGTTTAAACGGCTATGATCAATTCAGAGATTGGAGGGTCAAGATTTAAAGTGGGAAAGACTCAGAAGGTGTCCTAAAACCCTAATGAGGACTTATAAAAGAAGAGAAGACAAGAAGAAAGAGATATAGTTTATTTTAGCAAAGTTAGTCTCGTTTAATTTGTAACTTGTTATCTCAGTTAAATTTCAAGCTTTTAAGCTCTGTACTAGTCAATTAAAGTGTAAACTAAGCTTTTGTGATAATAAAATCTAAGTTTCCAGTTATATCTCAGTTGGTGCAAATTTCATTCTCATTTCAAAATTCTAATGATCTGTGTTGTTGTTATTGTATGGTTTAATGGATTAAATAAGATCATATAAGCTCCCATAAGCTCAATACAGCTTCTAGTAATCTACAAATCAGTATAAGATAAAAAATTCATCATATACAAATTTGGTCAAAGAAAGTCAACTGTGGCATTTGTTCTTGATTTCTGGGTTTCATAGCTGATTTGGAAGCAATAAGGAAGCTTGGAGTATTGGTTTAGATCCTCAGGGGAGGAAATAAGTTGTTCTTGGTTCTTGGTTTCAAGCAGGAAAGCAATTTATAAGTTTCTAAAAAATTTCATAACTATCTTTATATTGCATATGTATTGATTTTGATTATCATGGCTATTATCTGTGTTTCTTAAGTTTGATTAGTGTATTTAAGTTGATTTATGGTTTGAGATTGCTAGGCTGTTAAGAAAATTACTTGTTACTCATTTTCTAAAAATCTCACAGTCAACATAGTATATCTTGTGATCTTGTGTATCTGTGGCCATTTTCTGTTTCTATGTGCTTAATCAGATCTAATATATCATAATAAGTTAGTATGGATCAGTAGCATAAGCTCTTGTAACCATTTACTTCACAAATCTCAAAACAGTCTAGTTATAAGGTGTGTTTGGATCAGGTTGTTCATCTGAGTTCAAGTTAGTTTGTGTTATTGTTTTTGCTTGCTTTAAGTTTTATAGTGTAATACTAGCTCAGAAAAACAAAAACACCAAAGTCTTAATTAGATAATAGTCAAAATCACAAGTATTTCTTCACCACAGTTAACTGTGGTGAAATCTGAGTCCATAACTCATCTTATCTAATCATAAGTTATTAGAATAACTTAATTAAGTCTTATTATATCTTATTACACCATATTCAGTAATTAGATTAAGTTTAAAGTTCACATAAGTCAACTTCTCAAAGTTTTCTTCAAAAGTCAAATTTGCTCTTATCAGATTTTCTCAAAACTTAAGGGATTTTTGTAGATTTTAGTATTAGGATTCAAACTTTAAGATTTGGTGGATTTGTAGTCTACCAGCTTATTTTCAGTATCCCACATAGCTTATAATTTTAAGATTTTTTATCTAAGACCCACAGACCCTCAAACTCACTTGCAGGGCAAAAGTGTGCCCTGCTCATTTAGACCCAGTTCATCACCACCACTTTGGTGGTAATTTCTTATCAATCCAGTGGACCCCATACCCTAGGTTTCAGCTTAGTTGTAGCTTAATATACCAGCTTTTCACATCTAGGTTTAATTTAGACTTTAGCTTATTGTAGAATAGCTTTTAGGATCAAACTTGTGACCTTTGTAAAACAAGCTATACTGAGCACTCAGTATTTGATCACCAATCCAAAGGCTCACACAGAGCTTATTAGTGAACCAATAAGGTAGCTTATTAGTTTAATCTGTAGCTTATCAACCATATTTGAACCCCTAGGTTTAGTTTGAACCCTCTTTTATTTTTGTGGACCCCACACTCATTGAAAGTGGACTGCAAGGCAAAGCCTTACCCTGCACACCAGCACACCACCAACTTAAGTGGTGGCTGCAGCCCACACCAGTAGGTCCCACACCTCAAACCTAGCTTATTACAACCCCCCTCCTACCCAGGTTCAAACCTTGACCATTAGTTTGACCTATAGATCAGTGGACCCCACCTTAAATTGTCCCCAATCTCTGTCCCATTTCTGAGTCAGAAGAGAAATAAGCAAGTGCTTATTTGGCATTCTCAGCTTAATCTAGGAGCTTATCTCATCACACCTAGCTTAATTAAGTATAAGTAACTTAGGTAAACTAGATTTCACTATAGTGGACCCCACATAACCTTAGCTTAGCTTAATTCTTAAATTAGTCAACCTTAGTCAACTGTTTAAGCTAATAAGCATTCTCAGTGCTTATTCTTGATTTCCAAAGTAGTTGTTTTTGTAAAACATTCATTATTTAAGTATTTAAATAGTTTTGTAAAAGAAAAACCAGAAAAAGCAAACATAAAAATAGTGATAGCTTCTATTTAATAGAAATTATCTAATTAATTTTCATTTTAGCTTATTAATAAGCACTTGTCCAATTTTATAATTTTATAAATTACTTAGTACCTTAAAGTAGTTAAAATAATTTTCTTAGAATTTTCCTAAGCAGTTTACTATTTATTAGATTTAAAACTAGTTTAAATAATTAAATAGGTAATATTAGTAATTAAATAGATTTATTTAATTTTAATTAACTAAAGTAGAATTTTATATTTTTCCTAAGTTTTATAAAGTAGTTAATACTTTTAAAAAATAGTTTCATAATTTCCACTGTCCATTTTCTAATTTTCTTATTTAAATAAATTAAATTAGCTTTAAAATAATTAATAAATAATTAATTAGTCAATTAGCTTAAATATAATTTTTAGCAAGTTTTTATAATTTTGTAGTGTTCCTGTAGTGTTTAAATAGTTTTATAAATTTTATCATAATTTTCTAAGGTCATTTAGTAATAATAGTAATTTAAAATATTTTAATTAGATTAATTAAATTAAATAGTTATTAATTAATAAAATACTTATAAAAAGACAAAAATATTTATTTTCATTTTTTATACTTTCTTCAAGTTCTTATTTAGGTTTAGAAATTATTGTTATAAATTTTTAGGTTTATTTGTAATAGTTGTTATTTTTAGTTAATTTAAATTAAGTTTTTAATTAGATTTTAATTAGTTTTATTAATTAAATAGTAATTAAATATTATAATAATCATTTTCATAATTTCAATTTCATTTTCTATTTTCTTTAATATTAAGTTTTCAAAAGTTTCACTTTTAGTCCCTGTAGTTTGTAACTTGTTAAATACCACTTTTCTCTGTCTGATATCTGATTATCTGATTTTGTGTTTATTTCTGTATTTTTGTTATAATTTCATATTTTCCAAATATCAAGCAATCAGTAGTGTAATCAACCCTCAAATCATATTTGTTACTGTCCTCAGTACCACTCACTTTCCTATCCGTTTACAAATACAATTTCAATCTCGTTGGGATTTAACGATCCGGGGATTTCCCTATATTTCCACGGTCAATATTAACTTGCACTTTCTCCCAGGTGGGCCTAACAGCTGCACACGGCTGACTGGTTGGTTTGGGAGGAGTCAATGGGCTATGCATGTTGTTGTCTAGAAGAATAAACCAGACATAGATACTATGGATCTTATGTATTTGTATAGCAACTTCAAAATTGTGGAACAAGAAGTAAAGAAAACTGGTGTCTCTAATTCATATACTGGGAATATGGCTTTTATGTCATCTCCTAGTATCTCAAACCCAGTTAAAGAGGAAAAGGTTGATAATGGAATTGGTGCTGCTAGTTCATCAAGCAGTACTTTTGGTATATTGAAAGAAAAGGCTTGTTGTGCCTTTTTCACAAGTCAGAATAATGGGTCCATGCT